>MU266600.1:0-35270 GCA_021014945.1 Leucogyrophana mollusca | reverse complement strand
ACTCGCACTGTAAGTCGTCGATAGATCCTGAGTAGAATACCTGCCTACCAACAAGATTATATGATATTACCACACAACATCTTTCTGGTCCTACCCTTACATGACGCTCACAAGGCCGGTCGATACATGTAATACGTCTGCAAGCATGCCTCTCCCCATACAATGCTACACCAGACTTATAACGCCTGACAGTCGATTGTCGTGCCACGTCAGGACGGTCACATGATACCCGTCAAGACTATATTCCCCCCAATTTGCTGATGGTTGACAACGAAATCCGTCCGTAACTTATGGTGCTGAGGGGTCAACGTTGAACGTTGAACGTTGAACGCTGAGCGAGGTTTGTGGGGGAACCACAGGGCCGCATTCGAGAGTGCCCCAGCGACGTATGACGAATTTGCGATCTTCCACAATGTCCGTTTACATACCTACCGTACAATTAACCAGAGTACCTCAGAAAGCGGCCCATTCATTGCTCCAGTCTTCTATTCTGCATTCGGCATGTATCAGGACAGCGTGGACGAGGATATATGTATCTGTTGCCCCGGGAGGAGGTAAATGGAAGGAAGAGCATGGGTAGTGGGTCAACGGTTTAAGCAATTTGAAGAGAAGAAATATCTGGGGTGTACTGGATATCCTGCAGTTGCCTCGGGTTGACTCTGCAGTAGACAGGTTGTAGGGTGGGGACCCTCCGCCAAGGCCCTCCATCATTCAGAGGCCGGGTTAACAGGAGCGCAACGAACGGGAGGCTCAGCCGGCGAAGACATTCGACTTTAATCGTCTCCAAGTCGGTGTCATGTTGCGATCGTGACAACGATAGATCGTGACCACACACTCTCGCCAGCGTGTATTCGGCATCCGAACGGGTACCCTCACCGAACTCCAGCAACTCCTTTGCAGTGTAGATAACGCAGGACGCTAGGCCTTCAGCAGAGACGAGGAACCTATACCTCGACCCAGTGGGATCCCGTAGCTCAACTCTCAATATCTTGACCACGTACGCCATACAGGACACAGTGAATTTTTGATGGGAAAAAGTTGGCCCTGCCACCTGGGCGGCTGTGAGGACCTTGACAGCTCTGCTGCAAGCCGCGTCTGAGCTGGCCAGGCGTATGAACCGCGAAAACAGCTCCACGGGTGACTGTTCCGGTAAGGGCGTGGACGTGTGGAAGCATGTGGGATTGGAAGGGAGGCAGCTGTTGAGGCTGTTGGAGCCCGTACCGACCCAGTCAAAAAGAGTGATATCCTCCGAAAGGCACAAGATCTTTGCCACGAGTCGCCCGAATACTTTCTCTTTCTGTCCATACATGAAGGGGAGTTGAACGCCGAAGATGCCTTGTAGAGAATATCCAACGTCCTCTTCCCTCGTTGTAGCCCTACTCCGTGCCCACGTCAACCTCTCTCTCGCATGTTCTACTCCTGGAACGAAGCGACGGAGAGATTTGATATCCACTCCCGTTGCTCTCTTCAGTATATCCACTACAGCTTTCATGACCATGTCATTGGGCTCGTGATCCACGTACGGTCTCCAGTTATTCTTGTAAAATAGGACGACGGGTGAAGCCAATAGCTCCTGCAGAGTCCACCCTCTTGTGAACCATGCACTCTTGCACAGCTGATCCGGGGATGATCTCCGGACGTCCGATAGGTAAACGATCGTCAGTGCAGAGTTACTGTACCACGCGAACATGGAAGCGAGGGACTCTAGTAGCTCTGCGCTGCTCGTTTTGTCGATGCAACAAGTGTCACTCCAGGCCCAAGCCCAGCCAATGCACTTTACAGTGCTACAAAAATTCTGTAACTTTTCGACTCCAGGTGAAGCCGGCAATTCATAGACACTGGAGGTGATGTGGTCGTATAATGGTTCGTCTGCTTCCCATCTGTGCGAAAGCATAGCATACGCGAAGTACTGCCGAACAGCTCCCCTAATGTGGTCGCGTTGTGTCTGTGTCAATGGTGTGGTGCTGGATCTAACAAAGTTGGCGAATTCGCATGAGGCCTTGAATACAGCTCTCAGATCCGATCGGTGGTAAAGCAAGCCGTTGCTTGTGTTGAAAAGGCGTATAGGGATATCGGCGAGGGTTTGATCCACGATGGCCAAGATGGCCGCACTGACATCTTCCATGATAAAGCCCTCTGGAGAGGTGGTCGCCGATTGATGGCCCGATTGTGAGGTTACTGTAAACCGATTACAAGTCCATCCAGGCGAAGCTATAGTGTAGAAGTGTTTCCGCTCACGAACTATATATCCACTCCCTCTGTATTTTTATTCGCCTGGCTTGAGGTTTCGATGTCAACGAGTGTAAATGGGTCTCAGCAAGAAGACGCCAGCTCTTTGGAGGGCTGCGCGGAAAGTGAGGATACGACAGTAGGATGATTGTTGGGAGTAAGGTAGTAGTCGCCTTCCTGGACTTTATGAACAGATGGCAGTCGATCTGTTACGTGCTGCACTAAAACGAGAACAATCAGTGGGAAGCTGTGATGGGAGGCCTGTGAGAGCCATCTATGTCCTACCGTAACTCTTTCGACAGCTTGCAACGTGCTTCGACACTTCGTGACGGTGAATCCATATCGAGTTAAAATCTATGATTTCATGGTTGGCGCACAGCATCACATTGTCCATCGGGTCACAACTGTTGCGTTGTTTGTAGTGCAAACCTGCGCCCACCAATGGCTTCGGCGCTCACTCGATAAAGTGCTCGCGAAACGGGTATGAAGTCAGGTGTACACACGTCCGGGCCTTGAACGCCGTCGGCTGAACGCCATCTGCGAAACGGGATTTCTGATTCGATTCCTTCTTCTGTTACTCCTGAGATCTATTCATTGAGACGATGAGGGTAGGATCGAGGAGATGAAGTTGAAGTGGAAGTTACCGAGGATTTTCGTGGCCGAAGTCGGCCGGAGTAGTACAGGCGCGGAGTGCAGCAATATTATCAATCACCGCGATATTGCTTCCAGTCCAGTTGAAAAGCGTGAACATCTTTGTGAGGTCAGTCGAAAGTTCACGAGTTCACTGATCGCAGATGTGCACGGCGGCATGTGGGGTGCATCCACAAGGTCGACATTTATATATCGTGCGCAGCCCTCAATGCGAAGCGATCAGCGGCAGGCACTTCAAGACGAAAAGTGCAGAAGAGGAAACAGATATAGATGACTGCAAGAACTCTGGTACATCATTCTCAATCCATACGGTCAAACGGTGTTTCCTCGTGCCCATCCGCCATGAATGACGGCCTGCCATGAACCGTCCAACGTCGTCCAATGCACACATCCGTCGCGTGGCAGTGGGGTTGGAAGCGAAGTCAATACGAACAGAGTATCCGTCAGCCTCAGTCGCCATCTCTATCCCTGCAATAGTTGCTGTATGCCGCCGACGTTCATCTGCGGAATACGTTATGTGGCGAAGGCTTTATGTACACAGCCTGGTCGACTGGGAATTATCCCACCCCACAGTCATCCCACATGTCGGACATCCCTATCGCCCCAGTATCATATTTCGCTGATCGAGGCGATCACCCGGGCCATTAACTTATGTATACTTTTTAATTTCTATCGCTCTTGCCGAGACCATGGGAGCTGGGCTGATACTTGTCACACAAACACACTATGGCGGCTGCCGAAACCGTGACGGCACAGAAGCTCCCTCTACGCGTCGAGGCACCACATGGCCTGAAAGGCAAGTGTAGCCCACGACGCACGGCCTACGTGGGCATCTATTGGGGTATCTCAAGCGCCCGGAGACACACTTGAACCTATCCATCGTCCTCCTTCCCTGCATCGAACCCGAGGGATGGTTTTGCCTTGGAAAACGAAGGTGTGAAGCTCGTTCACCTCACATAATACGACTAACATGTTCCCCGTGACAAGCCTTCCCCAGGAGCTTCCACGTCGAATACCAGCGGCCGCGATGGCACCATGCTCGCTTTAACGAACACTATAGGCGCGCTTGATCTTGCCAAGGAGCTAGTCCCTCTCGAGGTGGCGAAGGGTGTTTTATCGACGTTGAGCACCATCTTAACAGTCGTCAAAGTAATTTCTATCACCGTTCCCATCGATGAAGGCTGAACAACTGCTCGCAAAACACGATGCAAAATAAAGATGATTTTGCCGAGATAGTCAGCCGATGCAACAAGATAGCAAAGTCCATCGAGCGGTCGACCCGAGGAAAACTCGAAAGCGACATCGATCCGACTGTCACACAGGCGCTCAGCGAATTGCAAAGGTGAACCAGATCCTCCGCTGTACACTTAGACGTGTTGCTAATAACCATTCAAGCTTTGTCGATGACATAGAAAAAACCGTCAAGGCGAAAGAGCATCGGGCAGTCACCAATCGGGCGTTTTCTGCATCGATGGATCGAGAAAGCATCGCAAAGTGGAAGGAACACCTAGATTATTTCCTGCGGATGTGTGATGTCGGTAGTGCACACCGATAGATCATATGGCCTTTGCTAAATTCACCCCTAGCACGAAGTCATCATGGACACGAGGATGGAGATCGGTGACATTGCCCGGGCACTAAAGAGGGGTGCGGAGGTCCAGTTGTGAGTTTCCTGTACGCATCGTTGACATTCTCTTCTTATGAGTTCGGCAGCGAATCCGATTGTGACCCACCGCCTCCAAGGCCTTCCATGTTTTTTGGACGAGACGGCCTCGTTCGGGATGCAGTGGAATTCCTCAACACCCGACATGTCGTTCTCGTTGGCCCAGGAGGGATCGGGAAGAGTTCGACAGCGAAAGCGATCCTAAACGACGACACTATCGTGGCCAGATTCAAGGATCGGAGGTTCTTCGTCAGATTCGACGACATCAATGCATCACAAGTGACACATAGTACATTCATTGGACGTATTGCCGGAGCGTTGGGCCTCAGATCCAATCTCCTCAGCTCCGTCAAAACATCCCTGGCTGCCAGCGAGGCATTTCTTGTGCTCGACAACGCGGAGACGTTCCAAGACGCAGCATCTGATGCTGACTCATCTCGTATAGCCGAAACCATCGACGAACTCGGGTCTTTGCCATCAGTTACCATTTTGCTCACCACGCGTAACAGAAGGGTGGCGACGAACCTCCGGTACGCTACAATCGATGTTCCCGCATTGGAGGCCAGCGCTGCACGTCAAGCATTCACGGAGATATACCCTGTCGATGGCCATCAAGCAATTGTGGATGGGCTCTTGTCTGCTTTGGACTTTCATGCACTATCCATCAATCTTCTCGCTCATGTCGCGAAGGAAAATCAATGGACTCTCGAAGAATTGATGAGATCGTGGGACCAACAGCAGACCCATTTGTTACGCATTGGGGAAGGGAAACTTCGGAGCTTGCCTGCTACGATCGAGCTATCATTGACATCGTCATCGATCACAAAGCTGGGCAATGATCCTCGGCGTGTCATGCAAATCGCGGCCTTCCTACCGCAAGGTATCATCGAGAATGCTTTGAAGGATTTCTTCCCCGATATCGAAAACATCCACTCTGTTGTTGATGCACTGTGCCGGCTCTCTCTGATGTACCGCAAGCTAGGCGCATACACGATGCTCTCGCCGATTCGCATGCACATATCGGGCACGCACCAAGGCAGGGACATTCCCTCTGCCGACCTGACGCACGTCAGAAAGCACTACTACACACAGCTCGCAGACATAACCTACAGGGACGATGGAGGGGCTTGGCTTGGCACAGAAGATGTGAACTTGGAACGGTTACTTGCACACGATCTTTCCCGAGCTACACGCAAAGATATGGCCGTCGTCTGCCGTGTTTGTTATCATTTCATCGACAAGCTTCTTCTGCGTAAACAACTTCGACCCATTGCCCTGCATTCGGTGATATTGGGTCTTCCTGACGGCAATCGTTCCACAAAACTTTCGAGCATTTTCAAAGCCGTCCCTCCACCACGCCCAGCCCAGGAGCCCTCATATAGCAAAGCGGATTGTGTCTTTGCACTCGGATTGCTCTCTCATAAGCTGGTCAATGTCACTGAATGCATAGATCTATACGCAGCCGCCAAACGACTTTTCCTCCTTAATGAAGGTCACCATATGGCTGCATGCTGCCTCGAAAGCATTGGAAGCCAATACGCATACCTAGGCAAGGTTGCCGATGCCGAAACAACACTGCAAGAAGCTTTGATAATGAGACGCAAATATCGGGTTCTCAGGTCGTTTGACCAAGCTGCAATCAACCTACGCATCGGGGAGGCTGTGGTGTACAGAGGGAGGCTACAAGAAGCTCTTATGCTGTTCACGAGGGCTCGGGAATACTTCGAGCGTAGTGGAACTTGCATCAACTATTTGAACTGGGCTATGTGCTTACAGGGGGAGGTCGAAATGGTCTCCGGGAACCACCTGGCTGCAAGGCACCATGTCGAAGCTCGGCTGTCCCTTTCCATCCGCATGAATGATGATCTTCGCCAATCGAGCAGCCTCATCCAAATGGCGACAGTCGAAGCTGTTGAAGGGAACGTTCCAGAAGCTCACAAGCTTCTGCAGCAAGCTTTCGCGCTTGTCAAAGGGGGGAAGAGCACTTATAGGGCCTGTGCTGCGTTGTGGTTTCGAGCAGCGCTTGCTTCCGATGAAGGTGATTTCAACTTTGCCAGGGACCTCTTGCGGCGTCTTCACGCCGAACTCGCCACATTTGGAGGCCAATCAGATATCGCAATCCCGATTGCAGCTTACATTTCAGCGAGAAACGAACTGTTCGCACAAGACTACCAGACGGCCAGGGACCTGTTCTCAAGAGCAATGGAACTCAGTGAAGAACAATCCGTCATGTGGTTCCAAGCTCGAAGCGCTAGGGCTTTAGGAGAGATTTCTCTCTTGGAGAAGGACATCACTGGTGCGGAAGTCTGGTTTGCCAAAACTAAAGCCTTGTGTAATAACATGGGAATTCATCCTGATTTCTTGGACGCTAGGGGGGGTTATTGCAAGCTGAGGGAGAGCCATGGAGGTTGGAACCTTTTCCTAGAGGGCCGTCTGCGGTCTACGTGACTTCGCAGTCTTACCGTAGATATTATACCTATCTGATAATACCATTCACTGACTTGTGTACAACCTATACGGTAGAATAGACCGCTGCCGAGGTCATCGTGTGCCAGATACATTCACTAGTTACAGAAATCCATGGCCGTCTGAGTATAGAATCGCGATTAATGGAGGGTAGATCCACGCCATGGTCAGCCCATCGAAATCACCATAAGGAATACATAGTAGAACAGAAAGTGAAACGTCATACTCTCGGGGTTCAATGATCATTAGCGTCTCCGCTTTATCCCCACCTCGCACCCAAGTACCTTGCGCAAGAATCCTTCCCGCGTGTCCAACTGCAGTCAGAGCAAAGTCAGCCGTTGGGTGGTGCAACGATGCCTAAGACGCGTCGGCACTTACCGGTTGCTTAGATTTGGCCAACACGAAATCGTACCGATGAAATATCGATGAAATGATTACCAATAATTCCATAGACGCCAGATTCCGCCCAATGCAGGATCTGAGGGTCATGCAGGTGGTCAGCCAGGAAGTAATTTGTGGATTTGGGGAACGACGTTACCTAGGTCCAAAAGAAAAGGGATTGAAAGCCTTCTGCATAGCGGCGCGGTCACCTTCGAACCATCTCTCCGGCCGAAATATGTCCGCGTCTTCACCCCAGACCTCCTTGTCGCGGTGAATAGTGTAGGTCGGAACACTGAGAACTGTCCCCTGCGGGAAATGCATGCCGTTGACCGTGAGTCCACCTTCGGGAACGACGCGGGGAAGGCCCATTGAGGAAGTTGAATGGACACGCAGGCCTTCGTTGATCACCGCTTCCAGATACGGGAGATGTTTGACTTGTTCGCTCGTTGAAACACGCGCATCGCCAAGAGCTTCATCCAGCTCTTTCTGAAGCTTTTCTTGTACCCAGGGGTTGCGAGCCACATGATAGGTGATAGCACAAGTGGAACTGAGCGGCGAGGGTTATCAGTGATAGAAAAAACAATATAGGGCAGGTGGGTACTTCGATATTGTGGCCGATCCGGCAATGAGCTGCGTCAGGCTTTCGGCAGTCAATTCCTCCCTGCCCATCGGTTTTCCTATGTCGTGTCATTACACATGGATATGCATTCACAAATTCGCATGTGTTCTCATACCTTCGTCGTCCCTCCCTTCTTGCAGCTTGCTCAGAAGATCGGTCCTGTCAGTTGGAGTGTTCAGTCGTTTAGCAATGGCGGCTACTGCCATTCCCGTGAGATTTTCCATAGCTGCTCCTCCTTTATGGTACCAGGGAAGCAACCGAGCATACGGTCTCCAGCGCGGGGGGAGAACGCCAATAGAGGCAGCGAAATCACCGCGATCATTCAGAATTTGCACCGCGGGGATATCCACAACCGCATACCTCGCCTCGGAGCCGTATGCATCCATCACGTCTTTCTGAGATACGGCCACTGGCACAGAGTCCTTGGCGTTGGTTATCATGCCGAAAGGTGACGCGAGAGCCAGATCACCTGTGCGGGTAGTTGGCTGTCTGCTCTCGAACAAAGTAGCACTCAAACTTACCAATGATATCAAAGGCCAGATAATGGATCCCTGATAAAACTTAATAAAGAATGTCTGCCAAACTCAAACAAACTCACATGGCAAACAGTCGACCCACATACGCCCGTTCCTTCCGACCCAACCATGCCCTTCTGTACCAGAGTCTCCCTTGGAAGCGGAATCACAAAGATGATCCCACTTCTCGAAGAGCTGACCGACGTACTGCCTGACGCTGGGCTCGAACTGCGAGACATTTCTCTCCGAGAACGCCTGGGCCATGATTTTACGTTTACGAGCATGGTCGGCGCGATTCCTCGTGCTAAGGAGGTCCGGGTGGACGGAGACAAACGCGTCGTAAAAATCGGACTTGAGGCAGCCGTTTCCGTGAGCGTATACCACTTGCAAAGCATCTGGGTCGGCGATGGAAACGTGGTTTGGCGCTATGCGGACGAAAGCGCCTATGACCAACGAATCTGTTAGTTGGGATGTTCGAGCTGGAAGACGCGACAGTGGCTACCGTAGCGATTGTGCAATTCATGCACTACGTCAGATCGATGGCCTTGACTGCTGACCCATCCCAGCCAAACATCCGAGAATCTAGCGAGTAGCGGGCCAGGTATGGCGCGCTGGTTGAAACGGTCGATGAAATAAGGGATAGCATGAGCCAGGACAACAATGACCGGAAAGGTAACAAGAATAGTTGCAGGGTCGACATGAAGGTTACGGAAAGGAGTCAGCTGGAGTATGGCGTTCAGCTTTGCGAGAGGATTATACATTTGGGCTAAGTTAGAATGGATGGACCTAAGAGAGTTGGCTCCTTATCTATAGTCTTGCGCGTCCCCCTGAATGAATGAACATAAAGGCTCCATGTATAATGACCAGCCACTGACGTGTGTGTTGAGCATTTAAGACGGATTGAAACTCGGCCGTATCAGAGGGCATGTTTCTTAGTAACTTCGATAACCTCAATTAGCAACATAAGCTCGGCGATACAAAGAAACAGTCACCTCTGAGGACTTTTTTTGTTGGCGGCACCAAGGCGTTGTTTGCATTTGCGTCGCATAAGTCATCTGCTCTGTGCAACGTGAGTTGCATGTGAAAACATCGTTACTCTAGAAGATTTCCGCCTCGTATGGGTATTTCATGGTTCTAGAGTCGACGCGATGGGCCTGGTCCATCTTGTGCATCTTCTTAAACAGATACTATAAGCTCCTGATGAGCAACAGATGCAGACAAAATAGCTCACCCTACATTACTAGGCCGCGGCATCGTCAAGACCAGCACGCAGACCCTTAGAGCCTCTGTTGGTAGAGGATGTTTGGTCCACAAAACGACGCATGTGCTCTCATCGCGATCAATGTGTCAGTCGGAGGGGGTGGGAGAACGGTATTACGGGGATGATAGTGAGGTGATACGGTCACACAAATAAGGTCGTTAAACCGATGAGCGCCGATGGTGTTCTTCGTTCACGGAGATTCGCCCGTGCCATCGAATGCAGATGGAAGTCGACGTTCAGCCCCAATAGCGGTCACATGGGCAATAAAACAAACCACGTGATCGCGTCGCCATGTCAGCCACCAGCGCAAAAGCATAAGTCTGAGACCGAATGATATTGTCAGCCTCCAGTCATATAAAGCAGGCACGGGGAGCGTACCAGCCCCTCATTCCTACCATCACAGTTACCCCACCCCTGCACCGTGAATCAGTATCACACACCCCAAATACACCTTCACTCTAGAATCTACATGCGTACCTTTATCCTCTGCATCGTCCTGGCCACAGCGAGCCTCAGCACCGTACGCGCTGTGCCTAGTTCAAACGTCGCGATCCGCTCCCGTTTTCGAGACGATACCGACGCCATACACGAGCCTCACAGACCTAAACTCCACGACAGTGTCGGGAAAGACCATGCCCGTCCGCGTCAGTACAACGGCCCACGCGTGGATGACGATATAAAAGCGATGCCAATGAAGAGAGATCTTTTTGCCAGGGTTTGGAGAAAGAACGGAGTGCTGAGTTCCCGCTTTATCAAGAACGCCGACTATGGGGCGGGGGACCCCAGCACAGCTGCGAGTCCTGCTCCGACCCAAGAGCCTGCGCCACCTGCAGGGCCCGCGAAGACTGCTCAAGACGTCAGTCCTACACCGTCCGCTGGTTGAAGATCGCGGTGGAGGTGGTGGCTCGGGGCACGAGGGCAGATGTACCATTCAACGGTCGACTTGAGAGGACTATGTAGCGCAGCTGGCTAGCAGAGTTATTGTGTAGCATCTGATTGGTGAAGAACGAAAACCTGAGCTTGTCAACAATTTGGTGCCTACTTGTTATGCTGTTTCAATTTGACATGGATGCGCTTTCTATTCGCTTGGCCCACTCCACGGTCAAACGGGGGACCGAGCTGGTGAGTGGCGGCGTTTTTGCGGTACTGTTGGAGTTGCCAAGGTCCTTGGGGTGCGATGAAGCACGCTGGAGTAATAGCTAAGCTGGTAAGAGGGCGAGCTGAGGTCGGATATTTGAGCCCCAGAGAACCGAGATGAGGACGAGAACGAGAGCGCAGCTCATGAACTGAGCTGATTTTCAGCGGTTTCAAGCCATTAGACATGTGGCCCCGTCACTGCTGGTATAATTTTCGCTGTACCATGGAACACATCCATTTTTCCGATGTCCACAGGAACAACGTTAATCCTCCCTGAAAAGGTGATCAAGCATGATCCGACATACTGCGCGGAATCTGAGTTGTTGTACTCTGAACGTATACATTTTACCTTGTCCTGGTCCGATCGCGCAGTTGTCAAGCTAAAGATAATAGCCTTTGGGATTACATACATACCTTTTGGTGATCGAGAAGAACAAAATGGCAAACTAGAGCGGCCGTCTGCGAAAGAGCGTGAGAATAGATTAATAAGCTGCAGTTCGTACTCCTAATATGGACGCGTTATTGTTGCAGGAGAACAATGAGCAATGGGCAAGCCGCCGGCACTTGAGCTGGGACACAATGAAACGCTTTATCTCAAAAGGACAAGCCATGGATTACAACCCCGCTCTCCCTTGGGTCTTTTCCCGACCTTTCTTGCTTTCATTTCTCATCTGTCGACGATCGCCACTAGACTTTCTTTCGACGTCGCAGGCCGACCGTATCATACGCAATGTCCTTTCCCTCACGTCCCCCTCGCAGCATGTCACCGCCACCCGTTTACGACGCTCGCTCAGCCGTAAGATCACCGTCATCAACGACACTCACACCGTACCTCCAGCTCCCATACATTCTTTCTTTGACATGGCTCGCATACCCCATACTCTCCCTAGTCTTTGTGATATTCAGACTCCAGCTTTCGTCTGCATCATCTCAGAGCGCAGTCGCAAATGCACGGGACGACCTGCTGACCGCATGCCAAGCAGCGGAACAGGCCGCCACTGCTGCTACTAGCATGCCCAGATACATGGCCATCGCCACAAACCAGCAATTTGCAGATGCAGTCAACGGTACCATGAATGGCGCGCGCGCTGCTTTGATCCTTGCTTTGACCATCATGGAGGCGATCATTAATTTTCTCATCGACATATACCGCTCTACGTTTCTTTGTTTCTTGGAACTCGTAGTCGTTGGAGGTCTTGATCTCCTCATTAGTGCTGTGCAAGAGGTAACGTTATTTTCATTACCATCGCTTCATTATACTTACCCCGATGCAGATCACTTCTTTCTTGCAGAATACCCTGAACAGCATAGTTTCCGGTCTCAAGAGCGATGCCACAACACTCAACTCTGCCATAGAAAGCGCGGTGAATGCAGTGAATAAAGTCAACCCCTTTGGCAACATTCAGGCGCCACAGTTCAATGTTACGAGTCTCGATGCCTTGTCTAATATCACCATCCCGACCGACTTTGAGAATGCTCTGGTCAAACTTAACAGCTCTTTGCCAACGGTATCGTCGATTAAAGACTCGATTGAGGACCTGTAAGTCTTTGGCAAACATTTGCGCACCTTATGTCTGACGTTGGTAAAGCATCGACACTCCTTTCGAAGCTGTGAAGGCAGACATCAATAACACGTTCATCGGTCTCAATTTTAATGCCTCTGTCCTCCCTGTGCCCGAACAGAACACGGTGTCGTTTTGCAGCAACCTGGACACTTCATCAGTCGACGATCTCGGTCACGATCTTTTGCAAATTACAAAGATTGGTACCGTCATTCTCGTCGTTCTTGCGCTCCTCCTCCTCGCTGGACATTGCGCTCTTGAGTGGTACAAATGGCGATCTCTCAAGCGGCACCTTGCGTACACCCGCCAGGCTTGGGTGTCCGACCCGACCATGTACCACTCCGGTCCTGCGCAGTCGACCCCTACAGTGACACTGAGCGATCACAATCTGCTCATGCTTCAGGTCGACGCTCAACATCCACTTTTGACACGGATTGCCAATTCGATCGCTCAGCGCCTTCGCTTCTCGCCTTCTCAGCATACCCATCTGCGATGGTTCCTGCACTACATTTTCCACCCACCCGCGCTCGCGTGCTTCCTAATCGGCTTCTTTGGACTGCTATCGGTGCAAGTGCAGCTCATCGCCATCGGTCCACTTGAAGCGAAGTACTCCGCCCAGGCGGCGGCGAGCGTGCAAGACCTCTCCACTACGATTGCTTCTCAGATGAACAGCAGTATGTATAACCAATCCTCCGTGTACGCGAATGGCATCAACGCCCAAGTTGAAACCGTGCAGTCGACCATTAACAATGGTCTTTTCGGATGGGTCAATGGGACCACCACGACGCTCAACGACACTCTGAACAACTTCTACACGGACGTGCAGAATATCGTCACCACGGTGTTTAATGGCACCATCCTCGAGACCCCTGCGCAGGACTTCATCAAGTGCCTCATCGGCTCCAAAGTAAACGCACTCGAGGAAGCATTGACGTTCCTAAATGAGAATCTCAACGTCGACCTTCCCCGCGTCAACGAGAGCGTGCTTGTGCTCTCCCCTACTGATGTTAACGAGATCACCCAGCCGATCGCGACTGCTGCCATTGGCGGCGGCCAAGACAATTCGTCTGGTCTCATTGGTCGACTTGTCGCGACCTACGTCGATTCTCTCTATCAGGAGCGCCTTATGTTCGCGATCTTTATGGGACTATGGGCTTTCGTTGTGCTCATGGGCTTGACCATTGTGTTCTATCACTCGTATGGGAAGGGATGGATCGAGGCTTACAAGAGGCGGAAATGGCAGAAAGAGCAACGGGGTGGCGTGGATGGTTTCGTCGTCCCTTCTCACGACGGCCAGCCAGCCATTCGTGTGACTGGGGATGCGGAGAAAGGCCTGGAGAAGAACGATGATATGGCTATGCGATCGTTCACGCCCCTTCCTGAACCGCGCTCCGCTTTCAGCTTGAATCCATTCAGTCGATCCGCTCCACCGCCACCGAATCACCCCCTCAGATCACTGGAGCCCAAGTTCGAGAAAAGTTGGGATAGTTTCTTCCGGGACGGCGGCGAAGCTCATGAGGCGCAACCGTCAATGGTTTCTCGTGCTCTCAATGCGCCCAAGAAACTCGTGACCCTCGGAAAGAAAACCCAGGAGCCCGAAACCAGTGATGAAACACCTGTTAAAGAACCGCAGTCCAAGTTCGTTTGGTTCAAGCCGGTGACAGGTCTTTTCGCCAAGAAAGCTAGCACCTCTTCCGAGGAGTTTGTCGTCAACAGACCATCGACGTCAGGACCTCGTCAGCGTCCTCAGTTGACAATTTCAACGGAGCGCGCAGCGTCTTTCAAGACAGACGATTTCCCCAGTATCGAAGCTTCACCAGGCCATGAGGGTCTCTCTTCCGCTTGGTCTGTTTCTCCGACCCCACCTACTCGGCCTTGGACGAAGAACATCATCGCTCCTGTCAAGAAAGCTGTCCCTGTAGGTTTAGCGTCACCAATTCGTCCTCAGAAGCGTAGGAATGCTAGTGTCCCGACTGATGTTGGGTCAACTTATGATGACTCGACGCTGCTCATTCCCAAAGCTTCCCCTGCGACGAAGGAGCCTACCCCACTTGCAATGCCGCTCCATCACGCCTTCGAGCAACGCCCCACTCCTCCGCCTGCCCAATCCCCTGTATATATGACGCAGTACCCAAACCAATTGCGCGCGTCGACTTACCTCGCTCCCCCGCAGGAAAGGCACAAGCGCTCCTCGACTGTACCTGCCATAGCCACTTCGCTGCCTGGCGCTCACACCCAGCCGGAATCGTCCACCCCGGTAACGAGACTGCTCACGACTATTCCTGCGCGTCGTTCAAGCAACGCCATCGACCCGTTCGCAACGCCATTCGACGATGATGCGCGCGTAGCGGCCACCCCGACTCGCGCGAAGAGAATTACGAACCCTTTCGCTGGTTTTGCTTTGTGAATTATCTAGGACGCGCCTCATTTTGAGCATCTGGAACATGGCTGTATCTGCTACTATACATCTTCTTAGCTAATTGCCTCACTTCTGATCATTCTGTGATACATATATTGATAGCTCTACTCATAGCATCGCACTTACTCACCTACGCAGTGTATTTCTACGACGTTTTCTATTACCTGTCCTGCTGGTATCCGGACTGTAGCATTCATTTGATATTAATAATGCAAGTTACAACCACCAACGGTAGCTCCAAGTTGTCCTTAGCCGGCTACGGGTGACTCAGCTACCCGTTTTGCTACTCTCACCATCACGAATTCATGACCAACTCTTTGCCATTTTGGTTCATACTCACCCTATCTGAAAGCACCCACTAAGCCCGAGGTGACCCCCGACGGTGTAGTAAGGATATTTTGCCAAGGCTCAGCCCAGGCAACACTTGTCTCGACCCGGATCGCTCGGAGTATGTTATGATCCAGCTGGTACGTGCATCGCTAAGATAATTTCTAAGCAGCATACGCAATCGCATGAGCCATGCAGTATAAAGTGACGAACGATGTAGCTCCTATTATCCATTACATCTTCTTTCCTCCTGTCAACTCCAGCTACAGAACCAGTAAACATGACCGACGAACTCATTCTGGTAGGATGGTCTAGTGCCGTGTCGTGCAGCTGAATCTCATGGCCCGTTCATCCAGGTTACCGGTGCCGCTGGTTTCTTAGCCAGTCACGTCGTTCACCAACTTCTCGAGAAAGGCTATAGAGTCAGGGGGTACGCGCGTTGTACCTAACATTGGGTGTTCATGCTGACTTAAAACAACCCTGTAGCACCGCCCGTGGAGCCAAGCTCCAGCTTCTGAAAGAAGGCTATGCTTCTTACGGGGATCGCTTTGAAGCTGTTGTCATCCAGGATGTTGCTGTGGATGATATTACAGAGCAGCTGAAGGGAGTCACCGCGGTCATTCACACTGCAGCCCCTCTCCCGAGCAAAGGTAGTGTTGAGGTGGTTTTAGACGTGAGGATGCTTTAGTAGTCGTATGGGTCGGATTGCTCACACACCAATTTAATTCTCAGGGATCTATCGAGGGATCCTTGAACGTCATCAAGCAGGCCGACAAAGCGGGCATCAAGAAAGTCGTGTTCACAAGTTCTATACTCGCCGCGTTGAACCCCACACTCCCGTTGACCGACAAAGGTAGGAGCCACCTATTTATGACCACAATTTTCCATATCTTACGGCTCCTTTCAAGACTGGAACCCTGTGACTAAAGAGGAGGCCATCCAGTCCAACGATTCTTTCGTGGCCTACAGTGCGGCCAAAACTTACGCAGAGAGAGCCGTGTGGCAATACGCGGAGGAGCACAAGACCATCGACATCACCACCGGTGAGTTCATCATACTTTGGCACGGTTCAACCTCGCTGAGTTCGCACCGGAAGTCCTGCCCCCCTTTCTCTATGGGCCACTCGCCCCAGGCTTCAAGATCCCGGCGCCCGACTTTGTCACCCTATCGACCGATCTGTATATTTACCAGATGCTCACCCCGAACGGCAAGTTCCCAGCATTCAGTGCTTACATGGATGTGAGGGACACTGCCAGGGTGCACGTGGAGGCTCTCACCTCACCCCCCGATTCGGCCGTTGGTCATAAGCGCCTCTTGCTCTCGTCCCCTCACGAGCTCTCATACAAAGAAGCCCTGGAATTAATTGCTGTCAAGCGACCTGAGCTCAAGGATCGCTTGGTCAGCGTTAGCAAGATGCCACAGTACCCGTTCACGAAGCTCGACGTTGATCTCAAGAGGGTGGAACAAGTCACAGGAGTTAAGCCCACCTCCTATTACTCGTGGCAAGAGACCATCCTTGATGCCGTTGACGCATTGATCGCGGTGGAGAAGGACTGGAAGAACAAGGGTCATGACTTCACCATTCCCGCATAAAATATGCGAAGTAAGATATCCCTCAAAAGGAGGGTGTGATTGTATTATTGCAGATATATACGATGATTGACTGTATACGATGTTTAAAGAATCGAAATTCATGCGCGCCATGTCTTTGCAGTAAAGGTGTCCTGCGCATATATCAAAGCACCTCAGCTAGATTCTTAATGATCCCTGCGATCACATCCCTGGTGTTCGCGCGGTGAGCCACGATGTCCCCGGTCAGTTTGCCAGCGTGCTTGTCACAAGCGCGCTGCCACTACAGCTGTAGTGCCAACTTGGTTTTCCCACGCGAAAAGGGCAAGTCAAAGTAGATCGGCACCTGTAGCCTATGTTCGTCAGTACATATGCAATGTGGAATGAGAAACCTGAAGAGCAACGCTTGCGCACCATTCCACCTGAACCTCTGTTACAGTGCGGATATACGGGGCGGTGGCCAACACAAATTCATTGAAGATGACCCACTACGGATGATTCCTGAGCCCACACGAGGGGTAATGGCAACAACAGTCGGAAAACACTAGATAGCACTGGCAAGGAAATATACATGATTCTCCTTCACAGTTAGTTACATACCTCTCTTTGTCACTCACCCTGTGGATAATCTGCACGAAGGAGGCGCACAGCGCTTGCTGGACATAGAGGTATGCCTTGTTTGGGTCCACGGGGGACATTAGTTTGAATTTGAATTTTTTCATTATGCACTTCAAATATTACCTGAAAACGTCTGCCTGCGCAAGCGCTCTCGCAGAGAGTGGCAGCTGTCACGAGCCCAATTTTCGTCGCATTTGTCTACGCATGCAATGAAGTGGGTAGCAAGCTCCTCGAGTGGTCAGAGCCATTATCTGGTTGGCTGAACTGTACCTACTGTTAATTGCTGTCAGCTGGTACGTAAAACGGAGCGAGACCAATGGATGGGGCCGATATCAGTGGTTCAGCCTCGCAGAACGGCTGCTCACCAGTGTGTAGAATACATCCATTTGGTACTCCAGGTGGCATCCTGCGGATCTTGAGGATCTCAAAGCACTGCGGGATATGTGTCCGCCACGTGAAAGGGTGACACGCTCCTGAGTAGATGCGTGAACTCTGATCAGCAACTTCAATTTTTCTGAGGTGACTCCAAGTCTTGCGAGTCTGAAACCCGTCAGCAAATCAAAAATGCACCCAAGCCTTACAAACTTGACTTCTAATACTTTCCTAGGCTGAAAACCCTTCAACGACTCCTCCACACTGTGGTCACAGAAATGTCATCGGAGGAAGCCATTGATGATAAAGCATCCATGGCCAAAGTCTGTCGATCACCGCGTGTGAAAAGTCACATTACCTAATACCTCCAATCTCCAGAGAGGCTACCGGTCACACTGACGGTGATAGTTCCAGTCAGTTATATGTAAACGATGGAAAGTCCATGAGATCGAGAGAGGTCAGCCATCAAGGAGGGAACTCGCAGATGTTTAGAAGTGTTGAAATAAGTACAAGATACAGAATAGAGCCACCCACAACGGTTCGACGATACTACGAAATCAACCAACTAGCCAACTGACCGAACATAAAATTAATTGGAACGCTTTGCATTTAGCGATCCTGCAGGTCATTCAAGAGGCGAAGGATGTTAATAACTGGGCAAAAACGCATGAGGATGGGTATCAAGAGGAGCATTAATGTAGCACTTACAGAGGTTGATGAAGCTAGAGGGAGAGAGTCAAGTTGGTCAGCGCGCTTGGCGGGTCAAAACTGTGGCACTGACTCGAGGTAAAGACTGATGGAGCCCAAAATAAACTCATCCGGCGAGAGCCTCTTGTTGATGATGTAGGTATCGTAGACGATGTATCCGCTGAATATCAAGCATCCACCGATGGCGAAGATGAGATCCATAGTGCGGCTAAAAGGAATGAAGACGCCGACGATGCCAGTCATCACTGTAGTGAGGTATGAGCTCCGTATAATTCGGAAGTTCTGAAGAAAAGGCATGCGTACAGAGTGCGATAAGACCACCGAAGAGCCATGGTCCCAAGCCAGAGAAGTCGTACTGCGCTATGTCAGTACCCCTTTCGGAACGGAGATGCACGAAAGAAAGCACGTACCTTCGACTGGAACGTGAACAGTGTCAGGCCTAAGAATACTCCAAGCGTAATTAGCCTGCAATAGAACAGTATCAATGGATTCAGTGCCGAGAGGTTGACTGCATGTTGTCCACTCACAAAGCCTGGAGAACGATGACATTATCATAGAAAGCTGTCACCACTCCAAGAGTGAAGGCCTCCATGAGAGTGAATGTGGACAATAAGACAAGATTGATGGGATGGCTGTGGCGCTTCCAGTAAAGCAAACCAAGGTTGATGAGAGTGCCAAACAGCGGGACATAGAATGCCCAGGTGCTATAGGACGTAGTAAGAACTGCTGTTACCGCCAACCGAGAGGTGTACTTACTGGGTCTGCACCCATACGATTGCTGAATATGATTGAGAAATGCTCCCGCCGACAATACAGGTGGCCAGCTGTGACAAAGTGAGCTAGAGTATAGCGGTCCCGATGACAAGCACATACAATTTGACAGACTGCAGGTCAAGTCAATGAGTCAACCGCTCGCCTTCAGGGGGGGCAACACTTACACAAGATGGTGTAAACCTTCCGAACGAAGGCATTCCGGACCTCAGGCGAACTCTCGGAGACGGTTACTCCATACTGAAATGTAGTCATCAGAGCGAGCTGCAAGTGAGGGCAAGGTGCAACCGACCTTGAAATCGTCAGGAAGGTCGCCCTGTGCAGGTTGATCATAGATTCCACCCCCGGGCGACCTTGAACGCCCAAGCAAAGGTTCGGCAGCGTCATCTTCGCGCGCATAAGTCGGCTTGTTACTGGGTCCCGCACCCTGATACGACGGTGGCGGCACTGGGTACTGACTAGAGCTCATCGTGGTGAGGATATGAAGTAGAAGAACAAAGCTCGGCTTCGTCACTGGGCCAGTGGGGCAGTGGCGAATAGACGCTCTACGCAGCCGCTTACTCAGTCACAGCTTTCGACTCCGCGTCTCTCCGCGTTCGGCGCAATTGTGTGGCGAGATCACATTATTTCCGGTGAACTCCGTCTCCAAAATTTCCAAAGTGCAAACACGGTACAGTAACACTTAGTTGCTCGCTTTTCTTCGTACTTACAGGTTAGACGATATATGCAGTGAAGTCCGTCCATCTTTCTATCTAAAATTATCTCCTGCATTGGCTGAGCTCTGGAGAAGGTTGAGTGAGTGGGCCGGAATCAATTTTCTAGTTTCAGGTAAGGTAACGTTGCAAATATCTGTTCGAACCTCCTGCTGCTCACGATGTACTTGAAGAGGTCCAGTAGGCATTTTTTGTCACCTAGTTGAACCCAGCAGGGTCTACATGATCCTTCCGACCCAGCATGGCATCTTCCCTGTAGACATGAGTACTCCTATATCGAATGTGGTCCTGATGCCGACTTTACTTCAGGTTCCCGTCCTCCGTGGCCACGTCAGTTGTATATGGCCGGGAGCCTGCTCCTATCTCGTAGGCGTGGGTGAAGGGATGATTGTCCTTGCGAAAGTATCAACTCCGGAGCATTCAGCCGACCTGCACGCATACCCATTCCGTGAGTCCTGATATCACGTACCCGCCTCAAGCACTCCATCTCCCAGCCCCTGGCACACACTTCAGCTCCTGCATGGTCCTCCGGAGCTACGCTCAAACGGGATTGTCTCATAACACAAGAACACGTCCGGCGCCTTGCCGAAGAGCCGCTTCAATACATCAAAGGCGATATGATATGGCCAATGGAGCCCGTGTTATATCCATGATAGGTTTGGGCACAGTACTAAAACAGGCCCCTGGCTGTGCATCGATTATTGCGTCAGAATTGATGGTGTCCAATTCTGCCCGAAACATTGATACCAAGGGTGAAACTGGATTCGTTGAGAAAGCGGTTGCTGCCACTGCATTCTTATAGGCGATTACACGCGTCCACCGCTAGCAATTACTGGTCGCGTCCCAGTGGCTACTAGAGGGCATAGTAACACGGACTTGTGGAGTTTGTTACCGTGATTGACTTCCCCTTGCACTAACATGGTAGGGCCCGAGCTCATGGTAATTTGGGCGGAGCCACATTTGAGACCAGGAAGGGAACCGAGGATGCTGCGCTGCGCCAGCTACACACGTCAGGTCTTGCAGAGCCGGCCGCTTGAGCGCCAGACATTGCTCCATCTAGGAGCTTGAAGCTTGACGCCCTATAAAGTATATATTCCTGATAATGGACAGCCGAGTCCCTCCAAATACCTGCTTTCCCACCTCTATTATTTCGCCGCCATGAACGCTTCCCTCTTGTCCAAGTACAAAGACGCCAAGTCATCGAGAGGAATCACATACCACTATCTGTCGATCCCAGCACAGGGGAACAAACCGAGTTTATTGTTTGTTCACGGGTTCCCGTCGACCTCATATGAATGGTATCATCAGATCAACTACTTCTCCGACAAAGGATATGGGGTAGTCGCCCCTGACATGCTGGGTTTCGGCGGAACAGACAAACCCACAAACCCAGCGCTGTTTCAACACGCCGCTATTGCCCAGGATATGTTAGACATTCTGGACATCGAGAACGTCACCGAGTCGATCGCGGTTGGCCACGACTGGTAGGATGAACAAACTCGTGATTCACCAGCGTTATGGCTGAACTCAGATGAAAGGGGCTCTGGAATAGTCTCAATTCTATCGTTGAAGCACGCTTACCGTTTCCTGGGATTTGTCTGGGTCGCTGTGACTTACTCTCCGCCGGGCCCTTTCCCTCCTGTTGATGTAATACTCGATGCTCAGGTGAAGACGTTCGGTAGGCCGATAATGGGCTATTGGAAGTTTTTCGAACAGGACAGTGCTGTGGTAGCCATAGAGAAGAATGTACGCGCAACACCCAACCGCCTCATGGTGCAATAGCTTACCACAACGTCAGATTGATTCTTTGATTTCTGCGATGTATCCCTGTGATCCAGACGACTGGCTCACGTTGATGAATTTGCCCGGAGAAATGCAGAACTTCGTGGAACAGGGTAAGCGAGGGGAAAGAGCGAGATACCTCACTGAAGAGGTAGGTGGAAGTGGTTTTTCGAGCGTAGGAAGGTTAATTCAGTCCACTCTCTCCCCTCAGCACTCTATCCGGCTGCGAGAGTCTCTCACGTTGGGCGGTATGACGAGTCCCATGTGTTGGTACAAATGCATGCTTCAAGGAGTGAACTCCGGGATTGCAACCGGTATGCCCTCTGATCAAGCAGTGCTCTTCATAGAACTGAGCCTTCCCTAGGACTGTCTGAAGAAGACTTGAACATAAAAAAACCTACCTTCTTTGCGGCAGCTCTAAAAGACCGCGTTTCCATCCCTGAATACGCCCTGCCTCTGATGAAGAAGTACGCGACAGGTGGATTGACGATCGTGGAGTTTAATACAGGCCATTGGATTCAGCTGGAGGAGCCGGATAAGCTGAATCTCGCCCTCGAATCGTGGATTTCTAGCGGATTAGCTAGATGAAATCGTCAGCACACTCGCGTCACACTCACCTAATTCACGCAAAAACGCGCGAAACTCGAGTTGGACCAGTGTATGTATTTTAACCATGATGAATCTGAATATATGTGTCGTTTTATGGGTCTACCAACTTAAGTCCCATTGTCACGGAATTTACTTTGTAGACAGTGAGCTGGGTTTGATTTCTCAGCCTTGGAAAGAACGTGTTTGCTTCGCAGATACCAAGAGAGTTCTCTGTTTCCGAATAAGGCGTGATGTGAGTCCACCCTGTATGTAGAAGCGATGAAGACCGACACAATCAGCCCAAGTGTCATTAAGCCAGATGGTGGGTCCAATGTATGCAAATGAGCACGAGATCACGGATGGCGAGATGTCGAGATGATGGTCGAGGGAGAAGAGGCGGTTGCACAAACAAACGCTTTGTTTGTGCATGAAAACCCTTTATTCCGAATTATAACCTCGTCGACCACCGTGGCCTCTTTGCGCTCCTTCAGCTCGTCAATTTCGCTGTCCGGGAATGCTTTTCCCCCAGTCCGACCCATGGATAGCATTTTCGCCATTGGTGTGGGACTGGCACTTCGACTCGTGGTAGATGTAGTCTCAAATCACGACAACCGAGTGGGAGGTACGTGTCTTTCATTTCTTATCCACAGCTATGTGATTATAGAAAATTTGATATTTCCCCCTTTGAAAATTCTTTGATAAACGTCTAGGTACCCTCGTCGGCCTCTGGGAGGGTGTCGTTCTCCATCATTTTTCCCAGAAAATGCCCCGTTCCTACGATCCATATATTGCTTTCGGCTTCCGCATTTTTGTCGATTTTCTCTTCACCGAATCACTCCAGCGGATGGCCATTGTCGTACTCTGGACCGGCCTTGGTACACTCCTTGCAGACGTCTTTCCCAGCATTTGGTACGACTCGGGCCTTCGACATCTGTATCGCCGTGCGCGTAAAGACGTGCATTCAATCAAGCGCTCCGTGCACATGCCAGACGTCCGGATCAAGAATGATCTCCCCAGTGTCAGGTTCTTTGCCCCCACAAGGTCAGCGTCGACAGTCATAACGAGCTCTGCTCGGAGCACTCGCGCAGCTCCCGCCGTTTCGCCTGCTGCCCCGCCGGTGGCTATCCCAACAGCGCCCCGTAGAACTGGCCGCAGCCCTCCAGGAACGTTCCCAGATGCATCAGGTTGGTCAGAAACCGAAACCGAAGTTACGATGTTGCGCGAGCGAGTAGTCGCATCGCCTGGCCCATCACCAGCGCTTATTCCTTCTTACGTTGATGCAGAGCTTGAGTATGTCGATGAAACGCACGTTAGAACGCCCCCCGCACACTCATCTGCCCTACAACCTACGCACGAAGCAGAGCCGAGTTTGCTCACCACGGTGGGTGCTGTAGGCCTTGGTGTTGGCAGCACCATGCTCTTAGAAACGATGGAAGAGCACTCAGATCCATCCCGCCACGACCCTCCCATGATACCCGATCACCTTGATACCGCTACTCCCCCTGCTCGACCTCATTCCACCAACCCCTTCTCTAGAGAGATACCTAACACCGAACGCCAACGCACTCCCACTATTAGCGACCCCAACATAATCGTGACATCTTCTACGCCACCCCGGAACTCCCTCATCGATGATCCTCGCGAGATCGTTTTTACACCGAAACTGGAGACCCTGGATAATATACCTGATCTCGACCCCTCCTATTCCCGCCGCTCCATACTTCCTCACCAGATCCCTCTACCTGAGACTCGCGCCTCTTCGGTTGTGGGCAGCGTCCATGATGCCCGAAGTGTATGGCGCGAGTCCGTGATCATGCGTGCGGAGACTGCGAGGTCCGAGGTGGATGCCAACTTCTCGCGTCCTTTCTCGCCCCATCGGGTTCCTTTACCCAAAAGCCGCCCTGGTTCACACAGTAGGCCTGGCTCTGTTTCAGGCTCGGCGATAGGATCTATTGTAGGATCAATAACTGGGAACATCTGGCCGAACTCCAAGCTGAAACATGGTGAGGAGGCAGGCCACGTAGCAACTCCTGATCCCGCCGACGAAAATCAGAAGACAAACGTTAAAAAAACTGAGGTCACAGAGGTTGACCGTGAGATCGTCTCGGATGTTGGGGCCCCCGCAGCTACCGTACAGAGAACAATGCACGAGACGATCGTGGAAACGGTCAAGGAATCTGTCCCGGAAACCTCAGAGCCGCCAGCGCCAGAGTCAACCGTCAACACCATCAAGGCACCATCACCACGAGTAGCCACCTCCGCTCCTCTTGTTGACCTACTTACCCTCGCAGCTGAACAACCACCCACCTCAGAGACGAAACTCCCGATGCCCGTTCCAGAAATACCATCTGACCCTCCCGGCGCGCCCATCGCTGGGCCCAGTCAACACGAAGATATACTTGCAACTGAACAGAATCCGAGGACGCCTCCTCCGCCATTCAGCGAGGTTGCAGTTGCCGATACCCCATACGACGGTGGAGGGGCACCCGGCAATGACAATGATCCGCCTGCGGAAGATGTAGTGCAACAAATAACCCCGACTGAGCTCACAGATAGCCAGCGTAAAGCCGAGGAAGCACGTGTAGAATTTCTTAGGAAACACCTAGGAGAAGAAGAGGCCGAGCGTAATCGTATGCAGAAAGAGCACGACGAAGTGATTGGTCAGGATGAAAACAAGCCTGCTCTTGCGATCAAAGAAAAGCTCGGGGAGGTGGAGAAGAAAATATATGCCCTCAAATCTAGAATGTCCAAAACCCAATTTTCAGGTAAGCTGATAACCCCTTATGCATTGTCCACGTACCGACGGCACTTGGGAGATGGTCCTGGCGAGTTGTCAGAAATCTCAGACATAACAGTCACCGGGAAGGAACCTGTGTTGGCGGTCTCCCTTGTCTCGCAAACCCTCGTGGATCTCCTCTTGCAGAGGGACGATGCAGATCCAGTGCGCGTTCAGGCCACGATCAACAAATCGAAAACCCTCAAAGGCAAAGCAGCCGATATCAAAAAGGCTATCACGAAATTTGCCCAGGAGTAAGTTCCTCCCTAAGATCGTTGGACGTCTCGTTGCTGAACAAAG
This sequence comes from Leucogyrophana mollusca, assembly GCA_021014945.1. NCBI lineage: Eukaryota > Fungi > Basidiomycota > Agaricomycetes > Boletales > Leucogyrophana > Leucogyrophana mollusca. Next base: position 9,843 of record MU266600.1, on the reverse strand, counting down.
ATGTTTGCAGAAACAATTTTGTCTATCGGAGTGAGGCTGCGACACCCGGTATTATTGTCATTACCGCATGAGTCCTTATACCATTTGCGATATTTACGCACACGTCACATACGCTGTTCACGCTTTCGATAATGATTTATGGGTAACTGGTACTGTTTTTTGTATATACAACTTGTAACACCTTCCTACTTATGTTGTCCAGTAGTTCTTGCAACGACGAATACGATACCAAACATTACAAGTTCATGCGCTCCACCTATCGCGCCTTGGCAAATCCACCAGTTGATAGACTTTCGGGAACAGGGCCCCCGCAGTCGTTTGCCCCGTTCTTATCATCAGTCAGCTCAAGAACAATGTCCCCTCCTGCCCTAAAGGTGTCGTAGAAATCGACGTAACATCTTGACGCAGCTGGCTTCCCGTTGATGGTGACGCTCTTCACATACGCAGAAACACCATTAGGAATTGGGTAGTTGACCGATTTGGGATCATAATTTTGGACAGTAACCGTTGTACTGACGTTCAGGTAGCTGTTATGAATGGTGTACTTCGGAACGAAAGGGGAAACGATGAGATAATGCGTCGAAGATGGAACTTTAAAGGCATAATAAGTATCCCCACTGCAGACTATGCCAGAGCGGAGGGTGCTCACCAGGGTAGAGACCCAGTAGGTGGAAGCTCAGCAACGTTGCCATTGCAGCCTGATCGTCATTGCCAGGCAGTCCTGCGGGAGCTGAATTCGTATGGTGAGTGACGGAGTACGGTCTCACGCAAGGATGTGACCTACTGGCGTTGAAGTTCGTCAGCACAACATCGCGTACGCGGTCCACAGACCTCGCAGGCTGATTGGCGTAATGGTACCCAATGGGGGTCTACACTTAAGGTGAGCAGGTGCTCCATGCCGATAAAACAAACGACGAGCCTGGAACGACGGCTCATTGCCAGAAAGATAGTAGCCGGCCTAGTAGAATTCGCCGAATGTCCAAAGTTTTGAAATGACCATGTCGTCACCTGTACTCACATCAAAAAAGTGGTCCAATCTACTTATAAAGGTTTCCTACGCAACCACATGTTAAAACGAAATATCGCAGTCAGGCGGACGAGGCGGGGGAGGGCTCACGTTTCCACCCATAAGCTTTATCAAGTACGCCATGTCATGAGGCGCATACCTACAATCCAATGATAAGGCGCTCCATGGAGGATAAAAACAAACTGACCAGCTATACTCCCATGACGAGGATTCGTAAAAACCGTTGGTGTTGTCAGCCTGCAGTGAACACTCCCTGGTTTGGTTGGAGTCCTTTGGAGAGCAATGAACGGGATCCGTGTAGAAGAAGGTTCCATTGGAATATCGCTTCTGCATGAATCCTTCCGACGGAAAGCTCAATGACAAGTGTATCTCGCGTTAGCTGAACGTTAGCTCACCTTTAAAGCCGTCACTGTGAACGCTGGGATCCCAAACATTACGATACCACTGCAAACATTTGGTTTAAGCGAACTATGCCCCCCAGTAAAAGACTATACGCACATAAGACCGATTGGTATAGGTGACAAGATCGTCGGCATTGCCGAGGAGCTGGGCGACTTGTCGAATCCCAAAGTCTTCGAAAGCGTACTAACAGGTGATTAACTCGTTTTAACACCAGTCTGGAAGACCGTGAGCAAGTACCTCCAGCGTCCTACTTCCTTCGCGAGTCTGGCGGCCAGTACTGCCTGTATCTAACACAGCAAAAGGTACATATCCATATTTTCTGCGCTTGAAGTTAGGTCTACAGACAGTCAAGCGGCTGCGATACTTACTTGTAAACGTTGACTTGACGTCCCTCGGTATTCCATTCAGGGGGGTTCACCTCTCCGTCTGTTTTCAACGCCGCGTAGAGCTCGTGGAGGTCAATCCCCAATTCACTCGCCTCGTTGTGATAGTTGACGGCGAACTGTGAGACGATGTTATCGCCGCTCGATCCTGGCACCGTGAATTTGTTGGGGGAACTGAAGAAACGAGGACAAGGGGAATACCTCCTTGAGTCCATCCAGGAAGGTTGTTGGCACGACATTCAGGCATCCAGCCGTTCTTGCGCCAGCCATCAATGTAGTTATCGACAATCTGAGCGAACTCGACGGGAGAGTGAAGGGTCATCAAGGGATAGAACGTCCGAAACTACACAAAAATGGCCTTCAGCTGCTGGATACTCAAATCAAGCGCAGATTCTTACAGTATCCCAACTGCAATACAGCGAATCGAAGTAGAACGAAGTCGTGTTAGCGAAAGCACCCTGTGTCTCGAGGGTGGCGTTGTTCTGGTCAGATGTCCTTGGTCAAGCTAAGGTTATGATGGAAATAGGTTTGACACTTGCTGGAGTCAGAGACGCCCTGTACAAAGAAGAATATAGCATCTCAGTGACAAGCTCTGGCGTATTGGCGACGTCGATTTCGATCTTGCTCAGTTTCTCATTCCACAGCGCTTTCGAGGCATTAACTATGCCTTCAAAAGTCGTGGTCCCGACTTCGCTCTCGGCGTTCGCACAAGCCTGGTCGGTAGACACAAAGGATACGCCAACCCTGATCGTCACCTGCTCGGGCTGACCATCATAAGAGAAGAGAGCTCCAGACTGATATGGAACACCGCCGAATAGATTTTGGCTGAGATTGAGATGGGTTTGTCCGAGGCCCTTTGCGTCGAGGCCATATCTCATGTGCGAGCGTCAGCCTACACTGGATATACGCGACTTGTCTTTCAGCACTCACGTATCACCAGTCCACACCCCGTACTCGCTAAGCTTCTGCTTTCCGTTGTCCAAAAGGTCATAGCACGCAAATGCTTGATAGTGGTAGCTGACAGGCCCGAAACTACGAGGGATGGTTGTTAAGCTTCAGATCGAGGACATGATAAGCATTCCTGAATCACCTGGAACCCCAGTGACCCCCAAGAGTGATGCGGCCTCTGTCCGGGTCGATATCCATAGAGCCTCCAGCGAACGAAGCAGGAAGGTCGTTAGCAAGATCGAGGACAAAATACGGTTTCGAACCCTTGGGAAATGTGAAACGCTCCAAACCAGCACGACGCGTTGAAGTGGCTTCCATCTTGATTTCATTGTCCATAGTTTGGGAGAAATAACCGGGGTACGCGTCTGACGCGCCGTAGAAGTCAGTTTCTGTGGAATGTTCAATGGCAAAGTTGCCAAACCATCTGTGCTGTTCTTTCGGAAACGCTCGCGCGCTAGCAGGGTGGTTTGACATGTATCAAACCCTCCGGGACATAGCAGAGGCATGATCTCGAAGTTCCCGTAGGTTCCCAACGACGATCCGGTCCCGCTATCGTGCAATGGGCTGATTCCACGAATCTTCTGAGTTGGGTCCACGATATAGCCTGTCATGCATTCAGAACGAACGTGCGAGTTAAGAGACAACAACTCTCACCCGCGGGTGCATAACCCGTGAAGTCAGTGGAGAATTTAACCTATATACATAGTGTTGAAACAGACGCCTCGATCCAAACAAGCCCATGAAACTACCATTCCAAAGGGGACAGAAGCTCCAGGGCTGGCATGATCGTCAATCCTGGCGCGTCAACACGTCGCTGTAAGTAATACCCACCAGACATCCCCCTCGTTGTCTATTCAACCACCGTCACTTTGACAGCTCTTGTTCCCCTCAAAGGTGACGATGATGAGCTTACCTGTGCCAATGAAGGGATTTACGAAAGCCGTATAGTCAATATCAGTCGAATTGGCCTGAACAGCTTTGATAGCTGCGCTAATGCGCTCCTGGACCTTTGGCGAAGGCTGAGCGTATGTATTCCCAGCTCGTAGGCATGCTAGAGTTGAAGCGGCTATCAGCCATCGCAGAGTCGCTGAACCTGGCATGGTATCCGGTCTTGTTCGGTCGCTTCGAGTCCATGCTTGACTTTATAATAGTGAGAAGGCACTATGATGTGCGGGGTAGAAGAATTCCAGAAGGTCATTTTGATGTTCTCTGCGGCGAAGCACATGGATAGTGGTGAAGCGTCAGAGGTACTCCACAGTCGACGTTGTCTGGACCTGCCAGCGAGTAAAAAGGTCATGCGATAGCTCATGCTTATTGAAAGCGGCACGGCTGGACTGGTGGTGGTGATAGAAAGCAGTCCAATTTTGACAGATCATGTTCAGGTGATGACAGCACCTCAAGGCCACCCTCGCCGTGATTATAGATTATGAATTATGTACTTGATGGATATGGTAATTGCATTGGCCGTGGATCAAAACAGGGAACCGTACACAATACCCGCACTATAGCGGTAGCATCTATCCACTACCGACGTGATCCGGTGGGGGCAAGCTGGGCTAGATGTCAACATTGCCCGGAGCGGTTGAGAGTTGGCGCACTGGCGCCGGAAACCTCGGAAAAAGGAGATTTAGCTGGGCGGAAATCACCTTATCACTTCGCATTATAAAATGACTCACCAATCGCAATTCCTTAGGTGGCCGGTGGATTGAATGCAATCCTCTTCAACTCTTTACATACAATATCCAAGCCCCTCCCTTCACCGTTCCAATACAGTTTCTCCTCGTATGGTAGTCTCCCGAGAACATACTCCGCCGCGTCATTTCCACCTCGACCGATACCGATGCGAAAGCGATAGAATCCCATCTCACCCCCCAGGGCACTTATGACGCTTCGGACACCATTATGACCGTTAGCAGAGCCGCCAAACTTGACTGAAAGGGTCTCAGGTTTGTGGGAGAGTGAATCATGAATGATGATCATTGCACTCGCTGACTGAACAGTTTTACGAAGCGCAGAAGCAACCGCTGGTCCTGTTATGTTCATGAGAGGTTCTAAACTAGCCAATCAGCATGACAATAAATTCAAGTTCTTGGACGCGTACTTGGTTTCAAAAGCGTCAAGTCGACCATCTGGTCATCAAACACGGCCTTTGCATGGCCTGCGACGCCACCCATAGCTCTGTCTGAGGACATATGTACGCCTAGGCGCGCAGCCAGCGCGTCAATGATAAGGTGACCTATACTGTGAGCTGGAAGTCAGGTTGAGAATAACATAAGATCACTTCATTTACCTGTGCCGCGTCTGGGGAAACGGGAGGTTGCCCAAACCAACAACCAGCAAATGAGGGATTCTCGTAGTCAGCGCCATGGGCGTCGAGGGCTATTGAAAAAAGTGCTGGCTTCGTTAAGTAAAGACCGGATACACTGTTATAGTTGCGGTTCATGAGTAAGTATCAGTCAGCGAAACCGGGCCCGCCGTGCAGCACTCAGCAGCGCGACAGTCATCGAAACAAAGATGTGACTCTATGGCTGTGACCTATGTTGTGACTTATGACTAATAGACGGGGCACATGAAGTCCGGACGACGGTGAATATGGGACGGAGCGGATACTTCATTGGGACACTAGGCCGGTCCGATTTGGTTGCTCCACTCCTCACGCTCTGTGCCAGAGTTACACATGCCATCAATGTAATCAAACCATCTTTTATTTCTCCATTACCATCACCTTACTTTTCACCCTACCCCATGTCAACGACGGAGACAACTACCGCCCTCCGTCTCCGTCACAGGCGACGCTTTTCCACCAACGACGCCGTGCAAGATGTCCGCCTAGCGCTCTGCCAACGGTTGCCTCATTCACTTGAGGCTCTCGACCTCTCGTCAGCGTCTGCGAAGGAAGCGCTCGCAACGCTGCGCGTCCTGGTTCTTTCCTACTTGGCGGACATAGAGTCTCGTTTAGCCAAGGCGGAATCACCCCTCTCGGAACTCGGTATAGCAGAAGCATTCAAGTTTAAGAGGGACACCTCCGTCGAAGAAGCACGAGTCTGGGCGACTGACGCGCTGGAGATGCTCCATACGATAAGGACAGATGTGTGCTCCCACTTGCCTGAGCTGCATCTCTCCGATGGATCTGTGGAGACCTTTGTCAAGTCTCATCTACCCGAACTACCTGATGTTCCAACTCTTCATACAATGCGCTCAAGACTACCTGACATGCCAGACGTCCGCTCTCATTTCCCAGCGCTTGCGCTATCCGACATCACCTCCTTGTTAGACGATCTTCGTTCCCGCTTTTCCGACCTAGATTTCCATAGCCACATTCCAACACTCTCCGCTCGACTGCAATCTCTGCAGGCCCATCTTCGGTCGATCGAGCTGCGCAGCGACCTTCCGTCTTTGCCGAGTAATTCACGCATTTCGGAACTCTTTGACTCTTTTATGTCCTCAGAGCTAATCGTCGAGCTGTCTGATGATGTATCGGAAGCCGAGGATATGATAGAGAGAGCAGCCAGGGACGTGGCTCGCGCAGTCAAACAGTCATTCCAGGGATCCCGACTAATCAAATATGTGGACCTCCCGCCACAATGGCGTAATAATCCGTTCGTTACTGGGGGCTATCGGTGAGAACTCTGTTGCAACACATGCACGCTGTCGCCTCATTCGTGCTTTATCAGGTTCATACCACTCGAGAGGTGGCCCCTTATCATAATGTCGCTCTTCGCAATCCACAACGAGACCCGTAAGTAAGTTGCTTCCTTGCGTATTCGAAGACTGAACGTCCTGTAGTAAATATACATACACATCTCATTCCGTTCATATTATGGTTAATTAACCTAGTCCCTATCTTTAACTCGTCGACTTTGACGGACGGGCCCGAAGTAGCCTTTCTCTCCTTTGCCCTTCTTTGCCTGTTCAGCAGCGTTCTTTGGCATACAATGGCTGGCTGCGCGCATCCTGAAGGTATGGAGCTCTGTGCCAGAATCGACTACGTCGGAATCGGCTGGTACGTTCCCCTGTGACTCGATGTCTTCTCCTGGAATTAACCTGTTTCCCGTAGGCTCATCAGCGCTTCCGTGGGTACCGTCGTATACTATGGCTTTCGGTGCCATCCGGATGTTCGGAATATGTTTTTACTGTGTTGCCTGCTGACAGGAATCGCAGGCAATGCGTTCCCGTTCTTCAAATGGTTCAACGATCCTGTTTACAGAGTGAGTGCTCCAATAGTCTCGTGACTGCTGGCGGTGCCAATTAATGCATCACAGCACTGGCGTATCATATTTTTCCTTTCACTTGCGTTCACTGCCGTCGCACCATTAGCAGCCCTCGCTTATCTTCACTCGCCTCATCAAATGTCGGCCTTCATCAGTAAGTTACCTTGGCATACATCAGCGTCAAGGCTAAAGGAGCCCCCAGGTCCAGTGTGGCCGTCTATCATATCGTATCTCATCGGTCTGACCTTTTACGCGACGCACATACCCGAACGTTTCCTTTCTAACAAATATTCGCACTGGCTTGATTGGTGCGGTGGGGGATCGCACGCTATATGGCACGGTTTTATCGTGCTGGCGATCAGCCAACATCGCGCGGCTATCAGCTCGCTACGAGGTGGCATAGAATGTCCCGCCGTTCTTTGAGCGCAGTTGATCTGTGCGTCGTGGTCGACTCTCCGCATGTCTGTTTATTATCTCTCCTCTGGACTATCTAAATATTCATCATACATTTTTGTTTATTCTCGGGCAATTTTTTTTTTCTGTATATACAAGTTAGCATTAGCATTAACATAGAATCAGCAGCACGAGATGCAATCGTCCTTCCTTCGGCTGTCCCATCGGTGCATCAGCCTTCCTTCGTCGATCTCGAGCAAAACTCAGCTCGCGCGCCATGCTATAAAAATGTTTATGACGTCGTGGTTTCCAACACCCCATTTGCACTCTTGAAGACGTTTTACGGTTTACTTTCTGGTGATCGATCGGTTCAGCAGCAATGTGCGCCGGCCTAACCGCATCGGGACTTGGAATTTCCTTTTCTGGAGTTGAGGCGGATGAACAAGATAGACGCGCTAGTGCTACAGGGCCATCAGCTCCAGTTCATGCGCCCAAAAAATAGGCAGAGATGCTGGTAAATACCTGTGTCCACCAACATGGAACAGAGTTGAATTTTACAAAGCACAACAAAGTGTCCATCTGGCTGAAATAAAATAATTCCTTTGAATCCATTTGTTGAGCACCATGCATAATCAAATGACTATGAAGTAGCAACACAACAAAGAGAGGAAAGGACATGAAAAAAAGATCCCCCGACGACACAAGCCGGTAGTGCAGTGGCAAGGTCATCGCGTCTTCCGAGTTGCAAGCAGAGCTCAGAGGATCAAGGGCGGCAAAAATTTGATAACCAAAGAATGAAGGCGGTGCCTTCATAATAGTGGTTAAACTATTAAATAGAAGATATTTCGACAACGGGCCCAACGGTGGAGAAAAGACGTGGTACGAGATTACCAACAGAGCACTGGCAGTGGGCGCCGAGATCGAGAGTTCACCACCTGGTCTGGGGGCCAAATTCCCGAAAAGGTAGCATTCCCAACGAGGAAGGATCAGTATATCTGGGAAGGTAAATGCGCCGAAGGCAACGTCGGGCATGGACGAGCAATCCTTTAGGTTGGTGAGCGCTGATAAAGCAACAAAGAAACCCGGCTTCATTTCACGAACTCCAACGTTTATGACATTCGGCGGTGGTTTCTCCCGCAATGCCACCAAAGCGCCAGTAAACAAGTGAGACAGCGAGACTACGCCCAAGTGCTGCATACGTGAACAGATGAGCTGGGCGGTAAGTGCCGGAGAGTTGAGACGGCGGGAGCTGAAGGGGATTCCGCCTGGTGAGAATGATTGTATCGAGTAGCACCCGAGGGAGCTGCAGCAGCGCCCCGTACCATTGCGAGGAGGCGCGCGTGGCTGAGGTGATGGGGAACATTAATGTTGGAGACTTGTCCTATCGAGGTCGAATTCCTTGCAGCACACTTTACTGGGCTTGTTTGAGCATGCTGTGAGTGGACTGCGAGTGTACTGGGCGCTGCATGCTTGTGGATTGGACGACGACACGACGCCGTGACTGGTGCGTCCTCCGTAAAGTGGAACGCTGGAACGCGGTCGGTGCGCTGGATTAGCGCATTAGCCGACCGCGGATACTCCCGAGTGTTGTTTATTCGCGCCACAGTTGTGTTTGTTTGCGGATATTCCCGAGCGTTGTTTATTCACGCCACAATTGCACTTGTTTGTTAGTGTTGTTTATTTGTGCATCATCTATTTGTCCAAGCTCCCCTTTGGGTAATTACTGCACCTGGCAAAAATACATATTTAGCCCTACTACACTTGATCTAAGCCAAAAGGCCAGAGTGGTGAGGTTTCCTGACGTCCAAACGTCGTCTTTATAGCTCAAAAACTCGTTGCACAGGCCAGAGGAAGGCCGGAAGGTTAGCAAATGTGTTTATTCCCTTTTTGGGAATGCGGTAGTTGACGCGGCAAGTTGTGTGTCTTTGTTTGGCAGAGGCCTCTGAGTAAAACATAGACAAACAACTCCTTCGCAGTGTCTGTGTCCGAGTCGGCGTCTCGGATCAACGGATGGTTTTTCGCTGCGCAATCCGTCGTAGCCACACTATCCGGATCTATCTACTGGAATGTTGTGGACCAACGTAACTCGTGTTTCATCCTTACAGGACGACCTATCCTTGACAAGCGGCGACGCACTACACGGCCACCTGCCGAATATATACCCAAGATATTTGAAAATAGAATTATTAGACCAATATATCATAAATATTGAGCGCATAGTTTTCGCGCCATATCAAGCCGACAAATTTATTAATTATCTTCTCGATCCACGGGAGCAATGATAGGATAAACATCTGAATTATATCTCACGGATATGATTGACACATCGACGAGATGTTGATCCGTTGATCCGGAATCTATACCTCCCAGGCAATATACGCTATACATAGGTCCGACCATATGTCCACGATGTTTACAGCTTATATATGTCGGATATCTGAGCCAGGGTATACAGTAGATATATGGGCCAGGACATAAG
>MU266599.1:0-35240 GCA_021014945.1 Leucogyrophana mollusca | reverse complement strand
ATAATTGCTTGGAGTCTTTTCCATGGCTAAATAGTTCATAAAAGGTGGTCAAATATTTCAAAAAGTGCTTCATGTCTGCAAACCCTTCACTTTTTCTAATTTTCTGCTGCCGCAGATTCCTTAAAATTTCACAAATAACAATTTCCGGTGGTCCCGGGTGATATAAGAGAAAAACTGTGCCTATAGAGGTGAGCAATGGAGTGTGGTGCTCAAGTGTTGCAGTGACCGATACTGTTTCAGTCACGTGTCCATGACTGTACTTATGAAACTGGCCACCTGAGATGCGAAAAATTCCTGACCTTCGCTGTGACTATGAACACGTCAGGTACAATGAATCCAAGAGCCGTGCTTATGCTACACTTCAGATTCAAGCACACCGTCGCTGAGTTAGTGCTGGAGTCGTAGAAAAAAAAGGAAGAATGAATTGCACAGCAAGGTGACAGAACCGATACAAATGGCGGATGTAGATGCTACAGAACTATGTGAGTGGTAATGTGTATATCCAGAATATAGTGCAAATCGATGCGAAGGACGAACATTCAGGCGGTAATATTACAAAGGCCGAAACCTTATATCCAGCCTGCTGGAGGGCGAGTCTTCAGTGACGCCGCAACAGATACTTCTTTCCGAGTCTGACTGCGACCGCGGAGACTGGAGTGACGAGGGACGCTAGGCGACTGGAGCACGCCTTGTGATGTTTCGGTAGAAATATGAGACAAACGTGTATCTTCGTTGGGTTCGCTCCGTTCACGAAGGGTGTGGAGGGAATGGATGGAGGCACTGCTGCTACCGCTCGCTCCGCGAACGTGAGTCGGAATAACGATGCTTTGCCGCTGGTTGATCTCATCATTGCAGAGCTTATACAACTCGTCCAGGTCGAGGTAACTAGCTTCGTCGCGTAACTCAAGTAAGGCCTCGAGGCGCGACCGGGATGATGATACAAGCTGAGCGGCCCGAGGAAGCATGGCGGGGTGCTCGGCGCTCGTGGGCGAGGAACGGAGGTAGGTCAAAATATGGGCATATCTAAATCACGGGGAATAATTGAGATTAGGCTATTCATCGTCATGTGTAATGAGACTTACGGTGCACTCGGCCTGTCGAGGAAAATATGGATATTTGACGATGACTGAGAGAGAAGCCCTGACGAAGCGAGATGATCATGGAACATCGCGCTGAATGAACTGTCAGGCCCGCTGGATAGATCACTGGCATGTGAACGCAGTGATGCGGTTTCGGATTTACGGGGGAAAAGTGAGGTGATATAGCTTGAAAGGAAGGAAGGTCGTGACGTGAGAGTCTGTAGAGTCGTGCGATGCGTCATGGTGCTCGTTTCTAACGTTACAATGATTTTGGAAGGGTCGATAGCACTGCTTGGGACCGATGAAAGTAGAATTGCTTCAAATGGTGGTGGTGGTGGGGAAGCAGGGACATTGGCAGGCAAGGCAGGGACAGGGGGAGAATATTCGGAGGACGATACGCTTCTAGGTTTCAAGGAGGGTCGGAGGGTCGTGATGGGTGCAGCTATAGGCGCCGGCGGAGGTGGCCGGGTTGGGCAAGGTGGCGTGGAGGATTCCCTCAAGGGAAGGCTGGGGGAACTCCTCGACGTGGGGATCGGGGAAGTTCTGGAGAGCACAACTGGACGTGGAGACTTGCTCTTTGCAGGAGGAGGTGGGGGTGGTGGGCTGTGTGGTGGTGAAGGAAGATCTCTCCCTCGCTCAGTCTCCGCATCTTCGTTGCCGTCGACTCCGCTGTTTTCCTCGTCTTCGTCGAAGAAATCGAACAACTGATCGGTTGTGCTGGACAATGCCTCCTGTGGCGTCCTCACAACTATAGCCCCGCTACCAAGCGCCCCACCGCGCTTGATGTTAAATATTTCCAAAGAATTGTCGAATTTGGGCTCTGAGATGCGAATTGGTTTTGGCGCTGCGTAAGGTGCGGAATGGGATGAGCCCGAGGTTGAAGAACGGGTGAGCCAAGTCATTGGTTTTGATATAGATGGACGATGCCCGCGCGGCGGGGTGCTGGGTGGAGATGCAAGTGGCGAAGATTGTGAAGGACCGAGAGCCAGCTCTGGTGATATAGAGGAAGATGGTGGTGGTGAATGGTGAAGGCGTTTTGGAACGATCATGATGAAAGAAAGGTAAAGACGTGGACGGTGAGAGGACTGTGGGTGTAAATGGTTATTAAAGTCGCCGCACAAAGGCTGCAGCCTGCCTTTCGCTACCGAGAACAAAGGCCCTCGCGAACAAAAAGAAAGAACATTGTGAATAACAACACTTTCCTAATTCGGATGACAATGGAAATTAAGCACTCGTGGGAATATTAGCATACTGGGTTGGTTGAGAATGGAGTCCGTTTTCATTATCATGTATCATTGTATGGCATCCGAGTATGAGTTCGACCCTCGGATTGACCGCAGCGACCGCGACCACAAAATTCCAGTTTAGCTTGCCATTTGCCCTCCTGCCAGTTTCACCCGCCCTCTCTGCTCTTCATGCCTCTCGCGTGCATCGACTGCACCCCACAGAGGCTATCCATCTAAATTCATCGCACTGCTCTAAATGTGGAAGGTACTTGCTAGACGGCGATGGGACTGTGACTCTCAAGCGAACGCTCAAAAGAAAAAGAAAAGCTGGGGGGGTCACGGAGTCGCAGAGGGTGTATCGAAAAACCTGTCGCGCATGTGGCACCAGTGTCGATGTGCCATTCATCTCAACTGGCTCGAAGCAGTTCCCGAGAGTGAAATCACCGGGTGTCACCACCACACCCGTAATCGGAAAACCTACCATGGTTCAAAGCCAGATTACTTCTCGGGACATACCTACTTCACCTTTTCCTGGGACCCCTCGTCACAGCTCAACACCGCCAGTAGCACAGGTGCCACCAAAACTAACTGCTGGTCCACCGTCTGTATCCTCAAAAGGGCGACCCAAAAAGAAGGCTGGCTTGCAGGAAATGTTGGAGCGTAATCGGCAAATGGAGAAGCAGTCGGAAAAGAAAAAGCGGGATGGCCAGAGCAGCTTAGCTGCATTCTTGACCGGCTTATAGACCGACGTCGAGAAGATTTGGGTCATGTGCGTCCCACACCGATCACATTACACATCTTACATCTGCTAACCTTATGCAAGAGCAGCGGAGTTCTGCATGTCTTTGTCTATGCTATCTACCTGGCTTTCGCTCCCTAGCACCGTCGACTCTGAGGGAATAAACCGACCCGGCCAGAAAGGGATGTAGGCAGAAATGGCGACAAGGAGGGGTAGGGTGTCCAATCCGTAAAAATATGCCTCCGTGGTGGTCAAATACCCTTGGTAGCCCTGCGAGAGCTCCACGACTCTGTAAACAGATCGAACCTTGATGACCGGGCAATATAAATCAAACTTTCAGCATACAAGCCTAATACAACTTGGGGACGCACCAAGATGCCTACGCAACTAAGTGATAACGCTCCAGCCAAAACCCGCCAGTCCCGGTACCAGGTCCCCCCTCGGTCCTTTGCCCATATTTCGGGCTTATGCTTGTGCACTCTGTACAGGAAGCAGCAATAGATGCAAGTGAAAGTGAAGAACGATGCAAGCTGCAACGCGAGCCCTGCGAGGAATATCTGTGGGCTTTTTAAGCGTCTGAACCAAGTTTCAGAAATGGGACATACGTGCTCTCCTGCCAGAGCGGTGGAAATATTGTTGGATACTGAAATACCTCCTCCTGCTGCCTAATGTAGCCCATCAGCGCCGTGAGCATCGTAGATATGTGAGCGACGTTGACCTGAATCATAAAAGTAGTGATATCTGACGTCACGAAGATGGCGGTTATTCGTTGCGAGGGCACCAACAAATACTCTGCACAGTCCAGATAACGGGCGATACGACCAAGGAGGATGTAATCTGCCGCTATGAAGGCACAGGGCTAGTCATGCCATGGAGGCCACTTTGAGTATGAACAGGACGGTAGCATATATTTACATACGGACAGCACAACGAAGAAATCCTCAACAATATAGAGGTTTCTCGAGTCGGGGGCGTAATGCAGCCCGAACCGAAGGGCAAATCCAAGGGCGTAAGCTTGCAGGCTGTTAAGACCGCAGATGAGTTCTAGCAGTTGCATCCCGCACTCACTATATTCCCCAATAACCAGGCACAACATCCACTTTGGCCCCCATTTTCTAATCCAGTATGTTTGAATGAAGGCAATGGTCAATATGAGCGCTAATATCAGGGCCATCACCGTGACACGAGTCTGTGAGCTGCCTGCATCCCGGATGTCTTTTGACTGCTCACCAAATGCGATCCCAGTTAGGGTGTTGGAAGTGATGTACTTCAGAATATTATCCGGATCCTGACTTGGACCAAGATATGGGTTCGCTGGGGGAGGGGGGAGATCACCAGCGTTTGAGCGTGAGGCCAGGCCTAAGAGTAAAGCTGCGATGGCCCGGGGCCCAAGAGACGAGCCCCAATTTTGGAAACCTAACATTACTGAGAGAACGCTGGAGCACGAGCAATGAGGGCTTTCTGTGCAGTGTGAGTGCAGGAGGGGATAACACTCATCCCCAAGTGAAAGAGCCGAGGCATGGACTCGGAGCCGCTAGGCATGAATCCTTCCTCCGCTGACAGCCGTCGGACAGGCACGCAGTGATATAGCACATGGGACGTGGCTTGACGTGGGATGAGCGCTTGAGCACCCAAAAGGTACTCCGGTTTCACTGATAAGAGTAGTCGTTTCCCGTGGACATACACTCAATCCAACTCAAGCAAATCCCGAGCATATTCCGAACACTTTCTGCACCCCGGAGCCAAGTGATCGAAGGACGCAGTTGAAGAAAGCTCCATGTAAATTTAACGTGTTGTAGAATAGTGTGGGCGCTAACTCTATATCACGGTATTGCAAAGCGCACCAAGAACGTCCGGTTTCCGATGACACGTAAGTATATATGTAAGCTACCTCGCCGGGCAACTTTCTTATGGTATTGATGTACCAGTTCAAATGCGTGGCATGGAGGTTCTGCGATCCTAGAGCATCTATGCGGAGGATTGGATTGGGGAAATGTCTTTGTTTTCTATGCTGCTAGCTTGCGAGTCTTTCAGGAACAGGCCGGAGTCCCGGGGAATGAATTTTCCAGGCCAGAAAGGAACGTAGACCGAGATGGCGATAAAAAGTGGAAGGGTATCGAGACCGTAGAAAAATGCTTCCGTGGTGGCAAGGTACCCTTGAAATCCTTGCGAAAGTTCCGCCACACGATAGGCAGAACGGATCTGGCGTCCCCAGACTAGTAAGCAGCATAGATATTGACAGCTGATAGAACAAAACGTACAAGTATGCCGAGGCAGCTGAGGGTCAATGCAGCGGCCAGCGTCCGCCAATCGCGATGCCATGGTTGTCCTGCATGTGCTGTCCAGACGTGGTGTTCTTGTGTATATACTTTGTAAAGGAACCTCGTGTAGATGCAGCTAAACGTTAGGAAGGAGGCTAGTTGCAGTACAAGTCCTGCAAGGAAGATCTAGGAGAGCAAGATTCAATGTAAAAAAACGTAATCGCTGAAAAGGGGCCCATTCAAACGTACATGCGACCCGTTCAATGCGCTTGTGGGATTATGCGAAACGGTCAGCCCGCCTCCTGCCGCCTGGTGTAGTTGTCAGATATCTATACAACAAACGGATAATTCGCTGGTACTTGTATTAAGAATGTTGTAATATCCGAGCTGACGAAGATGATGGTAAGCCGCCGTGCTGGCAGCATGACATGGTCCGTGCAACCAATGTAACTCGACAGGCGACCGAGGAGAACATAGTTGGCTGCGATAAACGCACAGGGCTGCGAACTGATCAGCGCAACATTATCCAAAAGGCAAAATCAACTCACGGATAGCACGATGAATAGGTATTCAGCGATATAAATAGACTCCGAGTCCGGGTGATAGTGTAGACCAAAACGGCAGCCAAACCCGGCCGCGTAGGCTGTGTGCTTTGTTTGAGAGAGCAATCGAGAAGGATGTACCACAGCCTCATAACTCACTGTACTCTCCAATCACCATGGCCAGCATCCATTTGGCCCCGTATCGCTTTACCCAGTAAGTCTCGATAAATGCTACAAGAAGCACCAAGGCTGGACACACCGACCGTTAGAAACTTACAACTAATCTAAACGGAGAGACCGACCGAACGCAATTCCTGTGAGGACATTGGAAGCTATGTATCTCAGCGGGTTATACATGTCATCCTTTGGATCTAGGAAAGGATCGGACGGAGGTCCTACACCTGTTGAGGCTGCTCGGGCATTTGCACTCAGAAACGAAAGGAATGGAAGAAGTAGCAAAATGACTCTTCCAGCAGGGGGAAGCATGGAGGTCAAGCGTTTCGAGGATGGTATCCAGCCAGAAGAGCAGTTATATATAAAAATACACGTACCTTTCCTGCCAAACACGGCCACCACGGTGAATTACAAACTGTTCGGCGTTCGTCAACCACGGCTTTCAAGTTCATTTTGAAGTCAGTACATACATAGATACGATTCATACGAAGTGTTACGAACACACCTGTTCCAGTGGGTCCCCCGTCGGAAGGGATAATGGGTCCCGAGGTGTCCCGCCGGGTGGCCTCATACGGAAAATACTCATAGGCTGAAGTCGCCCGAGATCGCCGCTTACACACAGCAAAGGGAGTGCATTGGTCAGTGGCTTGGAACGTGTAAGGGCTCGGCTACACATGCATGAAAAACTATACAGGGGAAGTTTATCTGGCAATAAAAACCATGCGATAACGTTATTGCTTGGGGGCCCACAGTTCATGGAGCTCTTTATCTGCTGGGTCGAAACAAGTCACTAGCGCAGGATCTGAACGTATAGTGACTTTGCGCGAAGTATTCAAGGTCACGGGATAGTGGTGTAGAGTAGGGCGCGGGGGCTCGTTCATTCGATAGAAGCTGCCTCCAGACTCGGATATTGTGGCGGAAGTGGGCGAGGTAGTGTCATCATTCTGTTAATTGATATATCAGTTGCAACATAAAATCGATAGCAGCCCATCAGACTGACCTCTGCAAAACTGCTCTGCCCGCGCCTCCTCAAGTCTGGTGTCAAACGTCCAGTGTGGACGGATGGGTCGTCTAGGTGCGTGTATAATTCTCTTAATTATATTCGTAAAGCTCACATCGCTATTATACTTACCTAAGGGATCAGGTCTTACAGGCGAGGTTGACAATCGAGCGGACATCGTGTGTTTTTCGTGTTGCACTACTTAGTTATGGATGAGAACTCAGTGTGCTCGACTCTGAGCGTGACACGACTAGGTCGCGTCTATGTGTGACGTGACTGTCACGCGACTCATCACATCGCGCCTCCCCTCCAAGCTCTCTTTCACTGCCACAATGAACATCTTCAGGAGTCGTAAGTACCGAGACTCCTGACTCCAATTTACACGCACTAATTTACCGTGGATAGTTATCGGAAAGGTCTGGCGTAAGTCAGAACGTTCATTGTCGATCATAGTCCGCTGACTCTTTGGCAGAGGATCCCAATGCCGCCGAAGTGGTAAAGATCGAGATGGGTCAGCTGTATCTGGTCCGCCCGGGGAACATACGATCATCCAGGGAATGCATGTATGCTTGATTGATGGTGTACATCGTATCCTTTCTGACTTATGGCTTCAGATACAATGAAGCCATGGCTACCGTTCGACGCGTACCTGCCATCGAGCATAACTTTCAGTTGGTTATTACTCGGGTCTACGAAGATGGTGACCAAGAGCTATTAGAGGATGAAGATGAAAGTAAGTCAGCACCTCTATTTTGATGTTCGGATTCTCAGATTTACCGCTCGCACAGCTGATGAAGAAAGAGTATTCTTGGTCAGTGAAGAACTTGAATTTAGATCTGGAGAAACAGATGGGGAGCCGACCTTCATATGGCGTGACCTTGACGGAGACGTGGATGAATTGTACGAATTTGTTGCCGCCAATGCAAATGAGCCGACTCGAGCGTTCTTCGAGACCTGCATGTATCGTGCCATGTACGAACGCAAGTACAAGATCAGCGCAGACGCCACCCGAGATGCTGATCTAGATCAGTTCATATGGCAGTGAGCACCGCCAGTCACCATGACGACATGCCCTCACTAACGACATCAATAGACCTCCTGCTCCAACAAAGGCCAAAGGGAAAGCTGTGAACCGACAGCCACACAAGGGGCACACAGATCCCGAAGCCCTCTCGGAGGCTATGGGCAACCTCTCTGTTGGTAACTCTTCTGTGACGCAGAGCCCCCCACGATCGTCGACAACAACAAGAGTTCCCAAGACCAAAGCCCCTTTCCAAAGTGCTTCGCTTCCTGCAATGACGGCTCAAGAGGGCCACCTGTTTAAGTGGGATTTTGACGCCGAAGGATTCGTGAATGAGCGCGATGATCTGCTCGTCATCAAAATCGTGGAGCGAACCAATGGGGACTATAACTATTGGCTCATGGCAACCGCCGATGACGGAGACGTGGTGGCACACAAAATCACCTCGGACATGAATCCGCGTTGGGCACAAAAGACGCTGTCGTTGACATGGAACTACAACAACAACGGGCAGCATGAAAGTTGGGCGTGCTCTTTCCAAACTACCGAGGCCTTCGTCGCTTTCAAGCAGGCCTTTATGAGTTGCACATGGGAGGCTTTACATCGTTCACCCTTCAGCAAAGTTAAGGTACAAAGTCTACAATTTTATGTGGCCATATCATTAATTGTTCGGTACCAGGCTGATGAACAAGCGTACGTAATGAGCTCTGGCGCCGAGGATGTTGAAATGCGAGATGTGGAGGACGAGGAGGAAGACGAAGATGAGGTAGAGTCTGAATTGGACCCTGAAGAAGGTAGGATATCAGCCGAGAGGCGTTGTCGTCCGCTGACGCGTTAATTTCCAGAGCCAAGCGATTCCGAGGGGGAGGAGGAGGACGAAGACGATGTTGTTCCACCACTCGGGCAAGGGGAGCGTAATTCCCAGCTCACGGTGGGATACAAGGGTGACAGATCATATGTTGTGCGAGGCAACAACATTGGCGTCTTTAATCACTCCGGAGACAATCAAGTCAAATATTATGCCACCATCAGCAAGATCGCCACGCCGAAGGGGAAAGAGTTCAAACCGCACGAGGTAATCATATCTTTTCACTTCTCGGAGAACCTGCCTAATCACCGGAGCCACCTGTAGGTCATGTTACACGATCAAGACTCAAAGATGATTTTAATGAACCCGTTGGAACCTCACTCTCTTTACAATATGGATATTGAACGCGGCAAAGTGGTGGAAGAGTGGAAAATCCATGACGACATCACAGTGGACCACATCGCGCCCGATAACAAATTTGCGCAGACAACCAGGGAACAAACGTTGGTTGGAGCATCGCATAATGCTCTCTTCCGCGTCGACCCTCGCATCTCCGGTAACAAGATGGTGGACAGTCAGTACAAACAGTATGTCAGTAAGAATAAGTTCTCTGGTGTCGCAACAACGGAGAGCGGGAAGCTTGCCGTCGCCAGCGAAAAAGGCGATATCCGGCTCTTCGATTCCATTGGCAAGAACGCGAAGACGGCTCTGCCTCCTCTGGGAGATCCTATCCTCGGTATCGACGTCACTGCCAATGGACGCTGGATTGTTGCTACAACGAAGACATACTTGCTTCTTATCGACACCCTGATCGGAGAAGGACGCTATGCCGGGAACTTGGGTTTCGATCGCAGCTTCCCCGCCAATGCGAAGCCCATGCCGCGCAGGCTGCAACTTCGAGCGGAGCACGTCGCATATATGAATCACGATATAAACTTCGCCACCGCTCGGTAAGTTCATTGTATCAGGCACATGTGAGCTGCTCTGATTTGGCTTTCAGATTTAACACTGGGGAGGGCCAGGAAGAGAACGCCATAGTCACAGCGACCGGCCAGTATGTCATCGCTTGGGACTTCGCCAAGGTGAAGAAGGGGCAACTCGACAAATACGAGATCAAGAAGTACGAGGACATGGTTGTTCAAGACAACTTCAAATTCGGTGACGATAAAGAAATTGTGACCGCTTCTCGTTTGAATTTCCTAGAGCTATTATTAACCAGGTTTCCGTCTTATAGATTGTCGCCTTGCAAAACAACGTCCTTGCAATTAACAAGAAGAATCTCAAGCGACCCACTCGTACCTCCCTTGCGACTCCTTCGACCGGTTTGCGGAGTCGCTCAAACATTGTAAATAGCCCATACTAGGTGTAACACGATGTTAGGGCGTGCGGACCTCATCGCTGATTATTTTGGGACGAGATGAAAGGAGCTGTATTTCGAGCTTGTCAATGTATGTATACCCTAGTCCTACGGGCTCTGTCTGTATTTGTGATCAAAGATTTCTACAGTAGAATGAACGTACGAGTGTAAATTGGGTATGTGTAGTATGTTGCACAGAAAGAAACCGTTGACATCCTCGATATAAATGAAGAGAAATAATGGTTATTGACGCCTCGACTGTCTAGTTCTTCTCATCGGTGATCGCAGGTGGTGGTGGACCACTCTTCACATCTCTCCCATCCCTCCCATCGACATACCTCCAGATCCCCAGGTGCCACATAATCCGGGGGATCATCAGACTGAAACCTAATATCACAGTCGTCCAAAGCATGGGGCTCCAATTGGCTACATCCCACCGCTCATCACCCAAAGCCCACAGTGTGACATATAAATGAAGGACGTCCCCAGCAAGTAGAGGAAACATGAGCGATCTGGTGATCTTCTCCTGTAGCGCGGGCTGCGTGACCAAGTGCTTGCGAATGGCGGTCAAGACAAAAAAATTAACTACGCCCATAAGGGCGCAAACGTGCGCGAGTTGAATAACAGTTACGATGGAGGCCTTTGGCAAGATGTCAGGAGGGCCGCTCTCTACGGGCCAGGGGGCTTGGGTATTGTGAGTCTAGAGAGGCAAGAATAAACACGTATGGGTAGGCGGAAGGATTTTGACGCTTACCGCGACTGGGTCATACATGGCCCCGATAAATCCCAACAATGTTAATGCCGGTTCGTAGAAGGCAAATAAGGCATAGTAGAAGTCAGGAATGGCAGATGTGGGGCGCTGCATTCTTCCTGCCAGGCTAAAGCGCTTCAGAAGGCTTCAGCTACAGATCGAAAAGCAAGGTCGACGATCTGGGATATTCCCTTGATCCCTAGCGCGCTGAAAATACACCAGCCGTGGGACTGCGAGGAAAAGGGCGATTCAGTGGAGACGTCCGACTTCCTTCCTCTAGAAGCAGGAAACTACGAAGAGTAATGGTCGACTCCGAGTCTATGAACCCATCAGAAGGTAAAAGACTGTCCGATCCAAGTCTGATGGACGTGCTATAGCCTATAGGATCATGAAGGCAATCATGGCGGGATGGGCAAATATGAATGACCTGCCCTAAGGCGATGGTCACGATATAGATACCCCAATGTGGCCTGTTTATTTTTTTCTTCTTCATCTTACATCCAGGTCTATCTAAACCCAGGTGGGCAGCCAGTCAGCTTTCGACGTTGACCTGCCAAATGGCGAGGACCGAGAATACCCTTCTGTTATGGAGATGAGGGTTATAATGCTTCCCTTGCTGATGGTGGCACTCCAAGTCCCGCTTTCCTCTGTAAGGTGATGCTTCGCGCCTTTCTTACATTTTCTTGTAGCACATATGCACACCAGGACTCTACTTTATCGGTGCGGTGGTCAATCCGATATTTCTCCTGAAACGCAACTTCATGTAGCTTTATAAGTGAGAAATTAATGCCTGGACATATACGCGTGGTCTGAGCGCAGACTGAGTGGACGGAAGCAAAACTGAGCCACAATGGGAAATCCAAACCTGCGCAAGCTGATCATGAACAGGAATTTGACCTCGGACGCCAATAACCCTCTGGGCCCTACCAGCGGGGGAAACACAGCAGACAGCAATGTCCCTTCAACTTCGCAATCTATCTCGTCAAAGAACGATAACTATGCGACGTCGGAGAAGCCTTCCTTGCATATGACCCACACTGAACGACGTCGTTCTGGTGTGGGCTCCGTTATCGCTCACCATGAATCCATTGGTAGCGCGGAGTCCCTCGCCACTATTGATCAACCCCCGGGTGACGTAGAAGAGCTACCTCCTGCGAAGATCTACCATCCGTATTCCATCCATGTCCTCGCTCTTCTTATGCCTGCCTCGATCTTCGGTGTCCTGGCGAGGCTGGGTTTACAGGCCCTTGTGACTTACAACGGTGAAAGTGTTTTCCCATTGGCATACATTCAAGCGACTGGCTGTTTCATAATGGGAATCGGCCTATCAATGAAAGGGCCGTTTGGCAGATTGTGCGATCCGTCCCCTCTTTCTGTCCGATTGTATGCTGACTGTTCACAGCTATGGACCTTTGTACACCGCAATGACGACCGGTAAAATCTAGGTTTGCCACGACATTGTGGACAATACTGATATCGGGCATGATGCAGGGTTCTGCGGCTCCTTAACCACATTTTCTGGATGGCAGGTCGACGTGTTTGACTCGTGGGTCAACACTGGCCAATTCAATCGGAATGGCCTTCGCGACGTGAGTATTGGTCTAAATCATATTGAGACAACTGTAAGCTTGCGATTTCTTATCTTTTACGTCCCTAGGCGATAGATGGCGTGACGAAGACATGGGTCACCCTCGTATTGTCACTCTCGTCCCTGTTGTTTGGCGTGCACATCGGGGGACTGATTCTGCCATACGTACCGGCCCCACGAACACCATCTAAAAATGTCCGCTACACACTCACTGCAATTGCTGTCCTCACCTATGCAGCTACGTTTCCTGCATACTTCCTCCTGCCAGCCAATTTCCGCCACCAAGCGACCGCTGCACTCCTATTCTCATACCCCGGAACATTAACTCGATACCTGCTTTCCATAAACTTGAATCCGCGCATGAAAACCATTCCGCTTGGAACATTCGTGGCAAATGCCTTTGGTACCGCGCTGCTCGGGATGCTCCATGTTCTGCAAGGCATACCATCAGCCGTATCTCCTAACGCCTGCTCTTTGCTACAGGGTCTAGGAGATGGGTACTGCGGTTGTTTGACTACCGTGAGCACATTTGCCGCGGAGGTGGTCACTTTACAGGGCTGGAAGGCTTGGTTCTACGTTATCGTCAGCTGGATGACAGGACAACTATTGCTTCTTATCATTATGGGGTCGTCTTTCTGGGCGGGTGGGGTGAGAGAGCAGGTGACATGCAGCTTTCAAGTTTCATGAGCTATGCACCCATGCAAGCGGTATATTCTTCCTAGACCCTTGGAGTACGGCCGGAGCCTCATAGAACTCCCCTTCCCCTTAGCCAAATTTTATCTCCTTGTTCGTTTGCTGTCCAGGAAGAAATCGAGGATTTTGGTGGCCGGATAGCGGAGTTTAAATATTGATCTGGACTCAGGCCACAGGATGAAGAACGTAACAGTCAAGTTCAGCCTGGCTTGAACACACACGATGTCGCGGCCGCCAGAGGTAGACGAAGAGCAGGTCGAACTCGAGGACGAGGAGGCTGTTAGTGCTACTGGGGAGGGTGATGAGATTATGGAAGAGGTCGAGGAAGGTTATAGTGTGTATCTCAGCTTTCTCCGGTCGGGTGCCATGGCACGAAGGAAACGGCTACTGATTCTTCCATTTGCTTTGGCTAGCATCGTCTACACCTACGTCTACTCTAACCTGGATCAGTTGGTTCTGTTCTTTGCCTGGCCATGAGTACTTTTGTGAAGTATCCGAAGACTTCATCGAGGACGACTTCAATCTCACGGGTTTGAATGCGATGGTGCCATTCTGGAAAGAAGCGATGGAAATGGTGCTGGATGTTGAGCCAGGTACGTAGTTCCTCCCATTCCATTTCTTAGATTAATTGTCCGACACCGTAACAGATGAAGATTCATCCAAAATACCGGATGTTTCCATAGTCGAGGCATCAGCCGAGCTACTCTACGGGCTCGTCCACCAGCGATACATACTTACGCGTGCAGGCCTACAAGCGATGGTCGGCATGTCTCTCCTGAAGACCTCTAGATTATGCTGATCCCTCCCCGCACCTAGGTTGATAAATATGAAAGCGCCATATTCGGCGTGTGTCCGCGCGTCTATTGCGTGGGATGCAACGTCGTGCCGTGTGGACGCTCCGATTTACCGGGACTCGATACCGTTAAACTCTACTGCCCAAATTGCAATGATATCTACGCGCCACCGAGTAGTCGCTTCCAAGGTGTTGACGGTATGTCCTCCTTTCACACACCGCGCACAAATTAACTCACGCTGATCCCGAGGATCGTAGGGGCTTTTTTCGGGACCACATTCGCCCACCTCTTCTTCCAGAGCTACCGTGAACTAGCACCAGCGCCGTTCTACAAACCTCCATCCTCCGCCGGATCTTCCTTATCGCCTGGTCGGTCCCCGCACAGTGGATCAGGGAGCAGCTCCTCCCGGCCGTCGCCATTTGTAAACCCTAATCCGCATGGAGGCCAGAAGCGGCCGGCAGGGCACATCTATTTGCCGCGAATATATGGTTTCAAGGTGAACGAACGTGCGAAGTCGGGGCCCCGGATGCACTGGTTGCGTCTAAGGCCGGAAAGCCCGGATGAGCTTGACATGGTGGATTGGCGAGGGCGGTGGATAGATGATGAAGAGTACGAAGAAGACGAGGAAGAGGAAGAGGACGACAGACAAATGGAAGACTTTGATCCGGTAGGAAACACCATCATCCTCGCATCATGTATAAGCATTCACGGGCTATGTTTTGGGTTTTTCAGGATGCTGTGGAAGAAGAAGATGACGAGGAGGAGGAGGAAGAGGAAGACGACGAGGAAGTCGGGTCTCGCAGACATCAACTCCGAGGTGAGCAGCATGCTGATTCGCTACGGCCACCTACACCCATCCACCTACCCTCCTCCGCGCGGACGTCGCCAACCTCCGCCTCACTGCCCCATCCAGATGACACAGCAGCAACAAGTGCGCGTGCTACAGCCACTGGCAGAGTGAAGGTCGTGCGGACGTACTAATCGGGTCGGTGTGGAGACGCCGAAACAACACAGGCGCGACTAAAATATTTAGTTTTCGATGTTTTTATTGCACGTTCATGACTGCAACCACATGATAGAGGGCACACTATTGTACACGCTGTAGGCTACCTAACAATGACAAGTTAACATCCTTACATTACGAACAGCTGGTTGTCGAACACGTGGGAAACACACGGTTTTTGGAACTGTACAGTCCACAAGCCACCACACTCACGGTCACGCGTGACAGATTGCACAGCGAATTGGTTGGACGACAGTATCAGCATCCTCAAGACCTCGTCAAGAAAATGGCCCGAAGCAGTGAGTACCGACATTAGCATAGACTGTGCAGGCTGGACCGCTGTCGGATATGAAACAGACCTCCGTTACGGCCTGAACAAGGGCCACCCCACGACCCCCATCGCTCAGGTTCCTCGCCCAAGCCACCGCAAGGGATCCCAATCTACCAAGAACAAGTTTGTGCGGTCTGTCGTCCGTGAGGTCGCTGGGTTCTCGCCATATGAGCGGCGTGTGATGGAGTTGCTCCGTAACTCCAAGGTGCGTCCGCTCTTTTGCTGGTAGGATTGACTTTGACCCTCAGCTGTTCATAGGACAAAAAGGCACGGAAATTGACGAAGAAGCGGGTTGGTCTTAATCTTCCTGCCTGTCCCTCTCGGGGAATTGTGTTGATGAATGGTTTCCTAACAATCTAGCTCGGAACGCTTCTTCGCTCGAAACGCAAGCTGGAAGAGCTTGGCACTATCATCCAGGAGAGCAGGAGAGCACACTAAAAGATATCTTATCGTCCATATGCTTTGGGGCTTTCCGGTCGAAGAGGGTATCGATTCGGCACCATATACAGCTCATGCTATGCCCTGTAACTCTATGCATCCAACAAATCCTCCCGCACGCCTTGCTGTGGCTCCAGTTTCGCGTCAAGCTTCAGTCCAAGTACACAGCCCCTTACCCGTCAGTCGCCGTCATACATGCAAGGTACAAGAGTGGATGTGGGTCTTGTATGGGCCGCCATTGTGCTGACAGAGGATCTTGACAATGAAGTGCGTCATGTCCGGGATTGTGGGATTAGTGAGATCCTTGCGAGGCGCTCGGATGAGTCAGTTCGGCTCAGTCGGCCTCGTAAGCAATTTGTGGCGGCACGGACTAGTTTCGAACTTGTCCCGTCGGAATGGCTAGCTGCGGTTTGAGGTACGATTGCATGCACCTGTCAAGGTCGACTGTGCCGGCTGTGGTCGTGAGCCATCGACCCGCAGCCTCAGTAAATACCGTGGAATAATACAGAATATTGGAAGAATATTGTTGAGGTATACCTGATGCCATGACCGTCGGGGCTTGTAATCGTTGCTGTGTCGTGTACGGGCGCCGCGATGCCGGGCGTGATCCGTCACGATTTTTACGTACATGTTCCATTTTTTCGCAAGTTTCTGTTTTGTGATGTATCATTTCGAGAAGTGCTTAGAGCCCTCATATACCCAGCATTTCCTCGCCTCTCGTTTCTTGCTTAGATGTCGCTAACTGTTCCCCCGCCAAATCGCAGCCGAGCTTCGTCCACGAACATACGCCCTGCATTGACAATAAATACGTTGGGTCGCAGACGCTCGTCCTCGTTGGTTTCACTCCCGCCCCAAGCATCCGAACCGAGCTCCCCTGCCGTGTCTCAGCCGCACTACGATTCACCTCTGCGCGTTTCTTCTCCGGAGTCCCTTTCTTCGCCCTCGATGCTTGCGGTCCTCGCTTCCAGATGTCTTGATCTGCTCCCCGTGCCGAGACGCCACTCCATCAACTGGTCGACGCCGTCTTCCCCGCACTCGAGCGGCGAGGATGAGCACGTACTACCGGTTTCGGCGTCTTCCCAACAGACATCATTTGGTGATGTGCTTGGTGAGAAAGGCGCAACGCGATCACATCTTTGGTGGCGACGCTCCCCTTCGGTTCGTGGTTTTTGTGTGGCTATTAGCTTTTTGAGGTCTCATCACTGTTTACTTTGTCAGTTCCACGCCCCCATAGTATTGGTTATGCTGTTGTTTCCGCTATCAACGGCCGTAGTCTTGCTGTCTCTGTATACTCTGCCCATATCTGTGGCTTGGCCACGCACTCTATCAGAGCTTGCTAAGCTCGGAGGGGAGCTTCATGCGTACTCACGCAGTGGGTCTGGTCCATTGGCTCACGTCATCGGGGTCCTTTCTGTCACAGCGGTGTGGAAACACGCCTGGTCAATACCAGGTAGTGTAATTTGGGTACGCCTTGTGCTAGTCTTGCGAGTCCCGGTTGACTCAATCAGCTGGCGTCTTCTCTCTTGACAGAACGTATTGGCTGGGGCACTCTTTCCTCCAGTTCTCGCCACACTATTGCTCACGAGCCTGACTACTTTGGGGTCGATCTCTGCCACGCTCCTCTGCATGCCTTTGGCGCCTTTTCTGACGCGTGCTTTTCCACGTGCTTTGGACCTGACGCGAAACGCGTTGGAAGGCGAGTCCGAGCTGACGACCGGTACTAAGGCCAAGTCGCCCGCGTGGGTACGCTTGTCAATATTACGCCTCATTGGCGTAGTACCTTGGTCGGGAATTAACATCGCTTGCGGCGTCTGCGGCGTTGCGATCCCGGACTGCATGATGGGCGCTTTTATTGGGTGCCTCCCCTGGACTGCAGTGACTTGCCAGGTTTGTGTGCGCGTTTACATTGTATGCTAACGAGGCTAATTTGGCTCATTTCTGACGTCAGATTGGTGATATTCTCCAAACAGTCGCATCCACACCCTCGCCAACACAGCAAACTGTGTCGTCACTCCTAACCTCACCCGAAATTCTCATGAAACTCGCCTTCTTATCTTTCCTATCTCTCGCACCTATCCTCGGTCGCGAGCGGTTGCGGGCATTGCTTTCTTCATCCCCTTTGCCACAATCCGATAGACAGATTTCATCTCAGGATGAACGTGTTTCGCGGTGGACATGGGCCAATGAGTGGCGATCAAAGATGCGGTTATCTTCTCGATCACGTACGCGAGATGGAGATGGGAAAGTGCTAGACGTCCTCATGCAAGAGAAATCGAGTCTTCCATGAACTTTTATCACTTTATACGTCAGTGCCAATCCGATGACCCCTCCTGGACCTACTATTTATTCGCGGCGGAAGACCCCGAGCTGCGCCCATTGCCCCTTCATCGACGACTCTGGAGACGTTCTCACGACGAATCGCATTATCACTCCCGCTTGGATAACTCTCGACTCATCTTCGATACCCCTAATCTCACGATTACCCCAACCCACCTCATCTCTCCACTGACACATTGCTTTCATCCTTCGATTCATCATCTAACGCCATCTAATGACCCCAACCTTGTACTCTCATTTGCCGACACTATCGCTGCATAAGAGCAATTGCATACAACCCCCATTTATAGATATTCATTTCTCCACGTCTGCTCCTCGGTCTGACGGTGTCGCCCATGGACTCGTCCAGACCCAGTCGTAACCTTTTCTTATTTAATACTTTCATCGCGGGTTTTTTGGGGATGAGAGGAGGGCGTATGTGTAGATAGTGCTTGTCTTTCAGCTCTCACGACCTGTACATCGTTTACGATAATCATCAAACTCTCTGTATGACATGGAACGAGGCGAAAGCGTGAGCTCGGCAGTTTCCGAAACGATGCTTTTGTGGAACGAAACCACCATACTTCATCAGGGAACCCGTCATCACAGTGACTTGTGAACATTCGAGCTTTGAAGCCTCTTTCAAGACAAACGGCTTGTCTTTTGTTGAAAGGGACACAATGAGATCCATCTACAGCTCATGTAGATGGAGAATTCAAATTCAAAGGTCTGTGGATGTCTATTTCTCGCTTCTGCCAGGGGACATCACTGGAAGTCCGCGCTCGGTCTTCTCGTCTCCCCGAGCCGTTGTGCCAATGTACGGCTACTCTTGTTTTAACCTGTATGTCAAGATACGCGCTCGCCGCGATCTGCCCTGCTGTGTAGTAATTTAGAGCAGTTACAGCCACGGCCAGGCAAGCATGAGGTAGGCGCAGCACCCATTTTGAGCACCCTGTCCTCAGCGTGGCCCATTAACGTGCTTTAGGGAAGTTCCCAATGACTACCACTGGTGGACAAACGCGAGGCCGTTCTCCTTTCTTATATTAGGCGGGTTTGTTCCTCTCTGCTCAATATTTGCCTTAATTATACGATCGCTTTGATTTCAGGTCAAAAGTCCACATACCGCTCGTGTGGCACATTCCTTTCCACAGGACCTTTGTTCGATTGGTTTTTGGATTTGAGCGGTCTGTTCACAGCCTGTTCCTTCCAGCTTCTGTCCTTCGCTCAGCTATGATGTCTTCTCTGGAGTCTCGACGTCCAAGCATGAGTTACAGGAAACCGGTTCCAAAGTTCATTCCATCGCCGCCACCGTCACCCGCATCTTCGCCCTCCTCAACATTCAGGCAACTTTCGCTCTCCTTGGAATCTGCGGTGGACAAAGATGTGCCCCCAGTACGTGTCAGTTATAACCTCTATTAGCCACCGAAGTTCACGACCCACAACGTCTGCCAGTTACCCGCCGACTGGCGTGATGCCATCGACCGCGCTGTCTCTGGTGAAAGGAA
Source organism: Leucogyrophana mollusca (assembly GCA_021014945.1). Lineage (NCBI taxonomy): Eukaryota > Fungi > Basidiomycota > Agaricomycetes > Boletales > Leucogyrophana > Leucogyrophana mollusca. The sequence continues at coordinate 15,614 of MU266599.1, read as the reverse complement.
AACATCCTCTCCTTTGCCTTCCATCAACACAGTTGTAAATTATCCTGGCGAAGACGCACTGGAGAATGATATCATCCTGGACAGGGGCGGGTCGTCACCGACTGCCACGGTAAGATAATCTCATTATTTGGGATGGGGGGCCTGTGCTGACGATTTCTCAGGAGCTTGAGACATCCGAGGGTGTGGCTTGCGCACCACCCTCACCTTCTGAAACTTGCTGTGACTCAGACGGGCCGGTCTCTCGTCCGGGTTCGCCCATGCCGTGGACGCATTCTCGACGCGCCACTGGGAAGCGCAGAACACAAGCAGTGAGTGACCTGTGTCTGCAAGACTGCCAAGAAGTTACTTATCATTCACAGGAATACCGTCCTCCTACCCCCCCTCTTCCAGGCCCGCGCAACAGATCGCGATCGCCCGAGTCTGGAAGCACTTCGCCTGTACCTACCATTATCTCTCAATTGGTACGTAACAGGCATGCCTGACTGACTGCGAGCTGGTCTCATCAATTAATAGGCCCCTCCTGAACCACCCTTCCTCGTGGCACCCCATGATTCTCAGCAAAGTCCAACATCATCCTACACGCGTGTCGAGCAACGTTCGGGTGCCTCTCATCACTCTCACTCCCACTCTCAACAGAGCTCTTTCTCGTTTTCAACACCTCCCGCTAGCTCATCCACGCACGAATTCCCAAACCTCATATATCAACCAAACTCTGCAGAATTTGCAAGCCGAGAATACGCATCCACCTTGGCGTCTACCTGCACTCCCGCGCACACCAGACCCCCGTCGACGCTCAACTTTGAAAAGTGTCATGACCTTTCGATTCCACCCATGCATGTTGTGGCTATCAAGCATGAGAAGCAAGAACACCCTCCTGTTCATTCTCCCCAGCCGCGACCTTCACCGACTTTCCGAGAGACATTAAGCAGGTGGCGCCGTTCTTTTTCCCGCAAGATGAAACGTTTCGGCGCAGCTCTCGGCGCAGTCTTCTGTGCTCCAAGTCTTTGATAGTACTTGATGACTGTCGATCGACATCTACTAATATTTGGGACTTTGCAACACAGCCTGCACAAGAAATATGTAGCCCTACTGCACTACTGATATGTCGAACATAATTGTTCGTATGATAGCCGCATCAGCTTGTATACTTGATGATTTACACGCATATTTCGAGCGATTCCGTATGAGCGAGCGGCCCTCCGCGCAGGATGTAATAGTGAATGCCACGGGATCGGCAAGCACCGTATCGTCCATTCACCTCGTTCCGCTCATCTAAGCACACCAGCTGAACAATCCGCTTTCCACAAAAATGTCTCTGTGAGACCAAGGACACTATCATCCCAAGCAGTAAACCTGGGTTCTCATTATACACTCGTCAGCATACATTGACTGACGCGCGAGACGCAAGTCATGGCCGACAGCTCTAGGACAGGCCCCACAGGGCGCGAAATATTTGAAACAAGTCTATCCGGCGAACAGGATCGCCCATATATACCCAGGTTGAGATCCGACCCTCCTTCATACCATCCGCTGCCTCACAATCTCCTGGAATTTCGCGAACAAGAAGGGAAAGTCCGACGAGAGCAACGCCTTCGCGAGCTGTGGAACCGTCTTCCCAAATCTCACTTTGATGTATCGAATTCGCCAGCTTTCCAGGCTATACCACCGGGGCAGGCTTTGACACGAGATAGGGCGGAAGAGATGAAGAAGGTATATGAAGATGAACTATTAGGACGGTGCGGAGGCCACGCCGCAAACGAACGTCCCAATCACATTAGATGGGCAGAGTTCAGAAGATACGCAGAGGCGAAAGAAGCTGGTTAGCACTTTTGCTTGTACCATCAATTGTTTTCACGACAATCACTTGCATTAGAGCTATGGTCAATATTTCATGATGAACTTGACCTTGATGGTAATGGCCACCTCGACGCTCAAGAACTCTCTGTGGCGCTAAGCAAGGCTGGTGCGTTAATTTGCCACCTCTTTATGCTATTTCTAATACTTCCACAGGCATCACACTCTCACCCACCACCTTGGTTGATTTCATGACCTTTTTGACGTCCTCGCCGCACTCTCATGCCATTAGTTTCCTTGAATTTCGGGACTTCCTGCTGCTGTTGCCGCGTAAGGCATCCACGGCTGAGATCTATCAGTATTATGAAGTGAAGAGGTTTATGGGCGATGATGGTAGGGGCGCAGCTCGTGTCACGATGGAAGGTCAGTATCTTGGTGGTTTCATTTGTTTCCCGCGTGCTAAATCAACTGTCGCAAGGTGATGTCAGCCTGAGCGCCGAAGATAAGCCTCCTCCACTCCCGTTACCGCGGACCTCGTCAGTCGTCGGCCAAAACGGGGTCCCTGGCGACCACACCGCCGTGACTGACGACGACAACGACTGGGATGAGGACGAAGAAGAAGAACACCACGATTGGTTGGAAGGCCACACAGCGATCAAGTTTCTTATGGCTGGTGGCATTGCTGGAGCTGGTGAGTGCTCAGAGTGCATGTCAATGAGGCTCTGACACCCATATACTCGAAAGTTTCCCGGTCGTGTACTGCTCCTTTTGACCGTCTCAAGATCTTCCTCATTACTCGACCTCCAGAGATGGGCGGAACAGCTTTAAGCCCAAAACCAAGCGTTGGAGGGTTGAAGTCCATCGCAGGTGCCGTCGCACGCATTTACGCAGAGGGCGGAGTACTGGCTTTCTGGACGGGAAACGGCCTCTCCGTTATGAAGATCTTCCCGGAGTCTGCCATCAAGTTTCTTACGTATGAATCATCCGTTAGTCACTGTCCCATTGCTTTCCCGCTGTTGTGCAAAACGGTCTCTTTTATAGAAACGTGCTTTCGCGAAGTACGTAGATCACGTGGAAGACTCTAGGGATATAAGCGGCACCAGCCGATTTTTGTCAGGCGGTATCGGAGGAATCTCAAGTCAACTTAGTGAGTCCAATTATCGCAGTCGAACCTGTAGGGTACGGTTTAACGGCATCAAGGCATATACCCCATTGAAACATTGAAGGTAAGCAACCTCATGGCCATGCATAGCACGATCTGATGCGCAAAATGCAGACACAAATGATGAGCTCCACGGGTGACCAGAAGCGAAGATTAGTCGACGCAGCTAGACGTGTTTGGCAGCTTGGTGGTATGCGAGCATTCTACCGCGGTCTAACGGTTCGTGTGATAATTTGATTTCCCTAACCGTGTTAACAGTTCAATAGATTGGTCTTGTCGGCGTCTTTCCGTGCGCGCCTGTTGTTTTGTTTATCCTGCTCCTATGCCTCACGCCCATCTATCAGATATTCCGCGATTGATATGAGCACCTTCGAGGCTCTAAAGCTAGCCTACGTGAGGTCTACGGGGAAGGAAGAGCCGGGCGTTTTGGCCCTTCTGGCGTTTGGTAGTGTTTCCGGGAGTGTTGGCGCCACAAGCGTGTATCCGCTTAATCTGGTACGGACACGATTACAAGCCTCCGGGTCCTCGGGACACCCGCAGCGGTATACTGGTGTATTAGACGTAGCGGTAAAGACATACCAGCGGGATGGATGGAGAGGATTCTACCGTGGATTATTCCCGACTTTGGCGAAGGTAAGAGTTGGCGCTGAGAAGTTCTGCTTGATATTACTTACATTGTTGATAGGTCGTACCTTCCGTTTCGATATCGTATCTTGTCTATGAGCATAGTAAACGGAGGTTGGCTATTTATTTTGCTCTGTCTATTGTTTCCTCGCTTACAGGCCTATTAGACTTGGCGTATAGATCTCTATCTACATTTTCTCTCGCCTCCTAATGCATATGGATAGAACACACCAATTTGTCGCTGTCCCACCCCTATCATCATGTATATTTTGCAATACACAGTAGTTTACCTGAAAACTCAGAACGTGTTGTGAGACGGCGCTGTGACCAGCCTTCCATTTTTGAGACTACTGGGCTCTGACGCCGCCTCGACGGATACCAGCTGCTTTTGGAGACGAGGTAATAAGGCCAGCGCATTGCGTCGCGTTATATTCTCGAGTGCCAACGGATCTTCCGCGTAGAAAAATTCGAGATTTTTTGTGTACCATTCGACCATCTTGGTACTGACGGCTGTGCGCAGCGAACAAAAATTAGAAAGCAATTTTGAAATTGGCAGAGAAAAGTAGACCTGGGAAGTCAGTCCCAAACAGTATGTGGTCGGGCGCGACGAATTTTTCCATGGCAGCTAGACTCGCATCGTGTGCACTGAGCGCTGTCTCGTAGTAGAAACTTGCGAAGTCCTCCAGTATCTCGTCATGCGAAAGGGGGCAGCCCATATGCTTCGAGAGCACCGCAACGCGCGCCGCCAGGAAGGGCGTGCAGCCACCGAAATGAGCGAGAATAACTTTGACGTTGCGAAATCGCCGAACTTTTCCAGTGACAACAAGGTGGGAAGCTGCTTTGAATGTCTCGTTCGGAACCTTTTCAGGGCTAGAGCATTAAATGCATGTCAATACGCCAAGTAAGATTGTGCTACCTCTGTGATGGGGAGGCCAAGCATAGGATGAGGGTATGGGGTCGAGGAAGGTGTCTGTGCGCCGTGAAGGAAGACGACAGCATGTCGCTTGTCAAGTTCTTCCCAGATGGGATCGTACAAATCGTCTGCGATATACTCTGTTTTCGCTTTTCAGCACCGACCCGCACATAAATTGACAAACCTAACTGACTTGCACGGTCACCTTCGCCATAGGAAGATAACATGGCAATACCGTCTGCATTGAGCTCGTCCATGGCGTAGGTGATTTCTGCAAGAGCACCTGCCAAGGATGATTAATACGACGTCCCGATTCGCTTTCGGGACGCTTCAACTTACCTTCAACATCATCCAAGTACGGAAGGCTTGCGAAGAATCCAAACCTTGTAGGGTGCGCTTTGCATAGCTGTGATGCGTAAACGTTGTGCTGTCTCGCAGCCGCCCGATTTTCGGGCCCGGGAGCTGCAGAAGACAGCGGCGGTGGCGAAAGAACCGCGACCTGAATCCCTAGCGCATTCATGGCTTTTATACTGGATGCCGGGCACCATGGCAAGTTCTCTGCGGGGGTGCGCCAGCCCACTTCGAGATTTCTTTTTACCTTTTGTTGGGCGTCGAGGAAGATATGATGATGCACATCAATCCGCGTGTTCTTAAGCACGGAATCAAAGTGAGAACGATTTCGCTGGGCTCAGGATAGCGAACTGACCTGGAGAGTAGACATCGTTGACAGTGCTGGGCATAAATAGCCCTCATACACTTTATAAAGGGAGGGACCCCCGAGTTCACCATGGTACTAGAGCTAGGTCCACTTTGCCGGTCGAAGCTTGGGGATTCTGGGTTCGACCTTGTGATTTGAAACGACACGAGGCGCGAACTTGCTAGCTTGACTACTGTTTTTGCGCCTGCGGCGAGGTACACGGTGATATCCGACGACCAAATTGTGCATCGTTTGCCTGGGGCTAGCTTCGTGGGTACATTCGGTACACGTACAGACTTCGTTCAAGGCAGCACATCGATGCCAATTTACCGTCTTCTGAAATCCTTGCACTCTTCCTCGTCCCATCGCACGAACTGGCCACTCAGTGACAGCGGTGCTCCCAATGAAAGCCCAGCAATGACATAGCCGACATCGTAAGGCTTGACAAGGGTTCCTTGCTCATAAGCGTCAACAAAAATCTGATGATCTTTATCGGTCATGTGTGGGGCGCCCGACTCCCTAAGTTTCCCTTGCATCTGCAGATGTAGATCAGCGGTGCTAGGTAGAGAAGTAGCAAAGAGCTGGCTTACATCGGTGTCGACCTTTCCCGGAGCGAGAGCCAGCGAAACGATGCCGGGTTCTTCTTTAGCAAGGGTCCTAACAAAGTCGAGATATGAACTTGTGTTCTCTATCTCCCGTTAGGGCACCTCACCTGCTCAGACTGTTCATGGCCGCTTTACTAGCGTTATAGGCAGCCCATCCGGGAATGTGGCCAGTAGCTGCTCCTGAGCTTATGAAAATAACCTTTCCCGGGTTGCTCTTGCGCAAAGCGGGAAGGGCTGCTTTGAGTGCAGTCAATAAAGAGAAGAAGTTCACATCAAAGTGCCGCTTCCACCCATCTAGGCCATTGTCTGCATTATCGATGCGACCCAGCGGATCGAGAGTAGCCGCGTTGAGTATGAGACCATCGATGCGGTGATATTCTTTCTCTGCAAGTGATATGGCTTGTGTCAGTGCTTCTTCGTCGGTACTGGACTCGCAGGAGCGTCAACTCGGTGGCAGATCATATTCCATGGTGTTTCGCGACTTACACGTCACACTCGACGACAAGGAGAGTGTGAGAGTTGGCCGCGAACAGTGCATCTAACTCCGGAGTTCTGGTGCGCGACAAAGCGACAACGATTGCGTTGTGTTCTTCGAGCAACGATCTTGTTACTGCGAGTCCAATGCCTCTGAGAGCATGTGATCGTCAGCATAGGCCCCGATGACATACAAACACGGAGGACTTGGATGCGCCTGTAATGACTACGACCGGTTTCGACATTTTGTGAGAGAACGAGGGGCCCGTAGATTGATAGGTACGAATACACAGTACTAATATTATATAGTGGAATCCTCCGTCTCGCAAGTATAATATTTTTGTTGCTGGTTTGTAAGTGTGTGAAACTTGCTATTCACCCGTCACAGATTTGGATTTCCGCGTTCGTCCGTTTCTCCCCAAATTTACTCAGGCCATTTCGCGGCTCAGCTCTTCCTCCTTCATCCCTTTTCCTTCCGTCAAAAAGGCTTAATGGCTTCTGCTCGCGCCGCTTTCTCTCGCATTGCTCCAGCTATCGCCAATGCTCGCACGAGACCCTCGCTAGCACTACGCAGAGCAGCGCTTGCTCGCGGTTATGCTTCACAGAGTGAAAACTCGGTAAGGAAGCCGTTCCGTTCTCAACACCGTTCCGTTTTTTGATGTCGGCGTGCTCTGACTAGATGACGGTTCGCGATGCACTCAACGTTGCAATGGAGGAGGAAATGTTACGCGACGAAACCGTCTTCATCATGGGTGAAGAGGTCGCTCGCTATAATGGTGCTTACAAGGTAAACACCAAATTTAACCTTGGTTTCTTTATACAAACTCATGCAACGTGTGTCATAGGTCACGAAGGGTCTATTAGACAAGTTCGGGGAGAAGCGGGTTGTCGACACCCCCATCACCGAAATGGGTTTTGCTGGTCTGGCCACTGGTGCAGCACTAGCTGGCTTGCGACCAATGTAAAACTATCTTTTCGCTCATTTTATCTCATTTGTTAATTTTATTCTTTGCAGATGTGAATTTATGACTTTCAATTTCGCTATGCAAGCCATCGACCAAATTGTCAACTCGGCTGGCAAGACCTACTACATGTCAGGCGGCAATGTCCCTTGCCCGGTAGTTTTCCGTGGTCCCAATGGTGCGGCTGCTGGTGTCGCCGCTCAGCATTCGCAAGACTACGCAGCTTGGTACGGATCGGTTCCGGGCCTCAAGGTAGTCAGCCCTTGGAGTGCCGAAGATTGCAAGGGTCTCCTAAAGGTAGGCTTCCCAGCTTTGGCTTCTTTAGTCCACATTTTTACTGTGCCGCTCCGGATAGGCTGCTATTCGTGATCCTAACCCAGTCGTCTTCTTGGAGAACGAGATGATGTACGGCGTTACCTTCCCCATGTCGACAGAAGCAATGTCGGACAACTTCGTCCTACCTATCGGGAAGTGCAAGGTCGAGCGTGAGGGAAGTGACGTCACGATTGTTGCGCACAGCAAGATGGTCACGCATAGTCTTGAGGCTGCAGACCAGCTTGCCAAGGAGGGCATCAAGGCAGAAGTCATAAATCTTCGCAGTATCCGCCCTCTCGATATCGACACGATTAAGAAGTCTGTTAAGAAGACCAACAGGTGCGCATCATTCATCAGGGCTAGGGTCGCGAGTTAAGATTGTTTTTGTTTTAGACTACTTATCGTCGAGGGTGGTTTCCCGGCATTCGGTGTCGGCAGTGAGATCTGCGCCCAGATAATCGAGAGCGATGCATTTGACTATTTGGATGCTCCCGTCGAGCGAGTAACCGGCGCTGACGTGCCCACTCCTGTACGTGTCATGTTGCTCTATTTCTTTCGGCAGACGCTAACCTTTCCCATCAGTACGCTACCAACCTTGAAGCGCTTGCCTTCCCTGACACACCTCTCATTGTCAAGGTTGCTAAGCGTGCACTATACCGGACCAACTAGTACCATATACCGTCATATCACTCGCTTTGTTCTCTTATTACTTATCCACTCATGGGTCATAGTATCGCTGTTGGGCAATAGACATTTATCCTCGCATGCTGTGATGGCTATGAGAACATGTCAGCAAACGAGCGAAGCGCCATTTGATGGAATATTATGATGGTGGCACCGCATTCGGTTTGCCCCTTTTGAGTTCCTCATACTTTTTCTGATGCCTTGGTATCCCTAGTTCGCCGTCAATGGCCACGCTGCAGTTGATTGCGGTGCAGTCTGGGCTTTTGGTTGTCGATCTATCTCCTCTAGTCTATAAAGTGCTTGCATGACGGGCACTGCGATGATCATTTCCCGCTATTCGCGCTTCAGTGTTTCAGGTTGCGTGATTCATAAGACTGCTGCTGCTGGTTAGCAGCTTTATTCCCCGTTGCAGTTTACTTTCTTTCTGATGTCAACGACGAGCCCCCCGTTCCCTACTGGCCCAAACTATGGTCCCATGTATATGGCCATGCTGTTGTGCGTCGGCCTGTGGGGGGTTTCTTGTATGCAGACGTGCGTATCTTCCGTGCGCTCGTGATTATGGCTGTGGAAGCTGAAGTGGAGCGGAGTTCAGGTTCTTGTACTTTCTGCGGTGGGTATACAGATGGCGTCTACACCGGCACTATGGGCTCACAATTTGGCTGCAGCTACCCGAATGATGAGATATCACTCAAGTTCCTGGTCAGTATTTTATGTCTAAAATCCATCGAGAGTTTGTAGGGCTGATTAATGACTACACAGGTCTTTTCGGTGTGGTAAGATGCCTGCCATCACGACCAGGGGGTCCGTACTGGGCTAAAGTTTGGCTGCTATGGCTGGCGTAGGTTATTAGATACGACCCATCAAGTGCTAGTGGTAAAAGGAGGTGCGCAAGTTTTGGGACTCGAGCTGTTGTTACTTTCACCTACAAGTCACCTCGAACCCAGTGTACACTTATCTCGTGTCGCAATTTGGTAACTACCAGGGGCTCATAGACATTGTACCGTGAGTGTAATAATCGCGGGCACATCTCACATACCCGACTAATGACTAATCCACTAGAGAGATCATTGTACATTTTCAGTTTCCTTGATGTTATTCCTGTTAGCTGATCTCCACTTTCACAGTGGGCGCCACTATTCACTGTGGGTTTCCTTTTGCTGCCTCTGCTTCTGACGCTAAGGCCGCGCTTTACTAGACGATTGTTGGACTTCTTACACAGGCCTTCTTTGTGTACAGGATTTGGAGATGTGAGCGTTCCGTAACCTCTCGTGAAATTGATTGACATCCTTTTCCCAGTCGGCAAGAATATCTTGGCCCTGCCTGTTTTCTGGGTGAGTCGGCTAACCAAAATATTCCGTCATCGCTGCTGCTCACAAGCGCGGACAGGCATTAGCTGCAGCTTATCAATTGGGTCAGTGATGTTGTCCTCGTCTGAACTTGTCATTGATGTTATTCTTCTAGCCTCTTGTCTTGGTACTTTCTTTCTATATGTTGTTCCCGCTTTGTCGACCTAACTGTCTACGCAGTCTATGTCTCTAAAGGGTACGCTGGCTCTTCCAAAGCTAACAGAAGTCTACCTAACTTCCGCTAAGGACGCACGCCTCATCGGCATTGGTCCTGACGGACAGCCTATTTACGGTAATGTGCAATCCCATTTAATCCTGTCAACAACTCTGAACTATCCTAACAGCCACTCACTATCTCGTATTTTGGGACCGCTGCTATCGTGGACGTCATGATCGCGGCCTGTTTGACCTACAAACTCCTTCGAGATCGCTCTGTGGGAACCAAACGGTGTGTGCACCCCATCCTTACCTGAGCATGCACTCTTCTCAACGCCGACTGAAGATACGAGAAAATGCTACAACGGCTTGCTATCTTTTCGATCAACAGCGGGGCCTGGACCGCAATATTTTCGTTACTTGCATTAGCGTTGGCAAGTTCCTGGCCAGAATCAAGCGCCTGCCTGATGCTGATATCGGGTGTCCTTTAGTTCGCTGCCCTCCCATCTAACCTAATCTATGTCGTCTTTGACTTCCCTCTTTGTTCGCTATATTGCAACACCCTCCTTGCGAATTTGAACGTACGGTCTCACGTGCGCAGCCTCGCACCTGCTGACAAGGGTGATCTGGTGCTCTTCTCAACGGTCACGGGGACCGACCAGATTGAATCTGAGGCAGGTCATGTTGCCTTGCAAGTTCTACGTATACTGACATTGTGTTTCCACATTCTGAAGGTCAGGACGATCGTTATTGGTCGCCCAGTTACAGATTCAAGGATTTACCGAGGCCCGGTTGCGTGCGATGCCCTCAGTACAACTAACGCCACCATACACGATAAATGTTAACGTCGGATGTACTGTAGTTTGAACTTTCCTTTGTTGAGCTCGAGTTCTCTCACTCGAATTCCCCTTTACTCTCAACTCACTCGACCATAATTCGGACTCTTACGGAACCTCTTTTGGGACAGTGTTGCCACCCACAGAACCTTCTTTTGTAGACTCCGAGGCGTCTGGTTTAAACGGTATTACACTACCACCCACTCATCTTGTCTTGTACATCATGCCTCTCACGTACGCACACGAATTCCTTTCATACTCCTAACCGCACGCGTACCGCATTAGCATGCGCCTGGAGACCCTCGCAATCTGCCAGCGTCGCGACGATGGGCCCCAGTTTTTGCAGGCCTTCCGCAGTGATCTCTTGTGACGTGATGTGCTTTTGGAATGATTGCGTGTTGACACCGCTGAACTGCCGTGCGTACCCGTTTGTAGGGAGCGTGTGGTTCGTGCCAGACGCGTAGTCCCCGCAGCTGTATGCCAAGATTAAGTGCCATCCACCAGAAACTGGACGCATATAACCAACCTCTCAGGTGAATACGGACCCACAAACACACTCCCCGCGTTTCGCACATGGCTTACCCATCCAGATGCGCCACGAAGATGTAAGATAAGATGCTCTGGCGCGTATTCGTTCGAGAACGTCATCGCTGCGTTTGCATCATCCGCTTTGACGATGAGGCTTCGCGAGACGCTCTCGCGTACGATGTCAACGCGTGATAGCGCACGCGCCTGCTTGTCCACCTCCTCTTCTATCTTTTCAAGCGTAGATTCAGGAAGGGAAGCACCGACGAGGACGACTTGCGAATCCACCCCGTGCTCAGCTTGGGAAAGCAAATCTGCCGCAACGAACGCAGGGTTACACAGCTCGTCCGCGATTACCTGAAGTCGTTGAAAAGGTTTGTTCAAGAACGCAAGCAGTACGACGCAAAAAACTACTAACCAGGACCTCGGAAGGACCAGCAGGCATATCAATCGATACTAATGCGTCTGTGTCGTTTTGTACAAGCATTTTAGCAGCAGTCACCCACTGGTTACCTGGTCCAAAGATCTTGTCTACCTTCGGGACAGTCTCTGTACCGTAGGCAAGTGCAGCGACAGCCTGTGCTCCACCAGCTCGGAGCACCGCATGTGCGCCAACGAGGTGCGCAACGTATAGCACCTCGGGGGAGATGCTCCCATCTGCTCGAGGAGGGGTGGCGAGAATAACTTGCTCGCAGCCAGCAACTTGCGCGGGGACACCAAGCATAAGTGCTGTCGAGGGCAGGATGGCGGTACCACCTGGGACATAAAGACCCACTCGGGCAATAGGACGCGCGAAACGCGTGCATGTCACACCTGGCATCGTCTCCACAACGAGAGGTGCACTATCTATCTGCGCTGCATGGAACTTGTGGATGTTCGCGTATGCAGCATCAATGGCTTCCCGCACATCTGGATCGATTGACTGAGATTCTGGCAAAGGGAAAAACGGAGGGAGGAGGAGGGGGGTGTCGAGTTGGGCTTTGTCAAATTTGGCGGTGAGTTCTAGGAGGGCTGCGTCTCCTCGCACACGGACGTTGTCCACGATGGGCTTCACTTTTGCAATCATCTCATCGGATCTGAGAACGGGGCGCTTGAGCAACTTGCTTCGTTCATCTGGCGTAACAGCCGCAAGGTCTACGGTGCGCATGCGGATGGGGACATTCGGGTCCGACTGGGGAGCGCTGGGGGCTTGGGGTGCAGGCACTGGGGGCTTGGAAGCTTCGGGCTTGGATGACCACTGAGGTTTCGCGTTACCCGGTCTGCGGGTAATCTTCTTCGCCTTCTTGTCCAGTGACTGCTCGATGTCCTTGACACTCACGCCCGCAGCGGCGCATTTGGTCAGCGCAAAATACAGCAAGTCTGCGGCCTCAAAGGCGACCTCCTCCTTCGTCTCCGCGCGACATAGTTCGTCCGCCTCTTCCATTATCTTTGCTCTCAGTAATTCCTGGTCGTTGAACAACCTACGGGTATAAGACCCAGCCGGGGCATCGACGAGGCGCGCAGCAAGCGTCCTCTCGAGTGCAGCTAGGCCGTCTAGATCTCCAAAACACGACGCCCGATCGAGATGGCAGAATCCAGCGCCGTGCTGGACGACTCTAAACTCGAGCGCATCGTTGTCGCAGTCCGTCTGTATCCGTACGACGTCTTGAGTCGCACCGGATGTCTCCCCTTTTCTCCACAAGCCGTGCTTGCGGGAGTGGTAAACGCCTTTTCCGGTGATGATGGACTCGGCGATGGATTTTTGGGAGGAGTAGACGAGCCCAAGGGTGCGTCCGCCATGGGGGTCGGACGAGACAACAGTGGGAAAGAGTCCATCTGGACGATCAGAGACGAGTGGAGCGAGGAAGGCGTCTACAATGCTTATTTTTTTTTCCGAAGACGGGCCGAGAGTAAGTTGGGAGGTGGGGAGTATGAGTGAAGCACCGACAGCGGCAAGTTTGCGGATCGACGACGGAGAGGGCTGATCAGAGGAGAGAACGTGCACCGTCGAGCCTTTGAAGAAGCGGGAAACAGAATCGATGAGGTCGGCATCGGATGAAGACGTTTTGAGGAAGACGCCGGAGATGGCGCTACGGAGAGTGTCCGAGACGGCACTCACGTTGGCGACATCCAGAAGCAGAAAAAGGCGGTTTGCAGGGACAGTACCGATGAGGTTTTTAGCGAGAGATAACGGGACTATGGCTTTCTCTGCGCCATTATCGAGGTGAGCGATGACTTCGTCGGGGTCGGTTGAAGGATCTTGGACGAGAACGAAGTGATTACAGTTGGCTGGTACAGTTTGACCGGAAGGTACGATTATAGATGCAATTCTGGATACCGCGACGAGAAGCTCGTCGTCGACGGACTCACCGTCGAGCAGCGCGAGGAACGAAGGCATGTGCAGCAAACTTACTGATCGGGTGCAGGACTTGTAGTTTTCTGGAGTGACTCGGTACCATCGTGATATCGCCCAATCTGGATGATCAGTGACGCTGCTGTGTCGCGGTTATCACTCTCCCAAATAACCCTCCCGTCGGCGGGGTTATAAATCGGGCGGTGCGGCTATTCCCGGCCATCCGGACTTTTACATCATCACTGAAAGCTAAGTTTTCCGATCAGCCCTTATATTGGTATTATATGGCATGCAATTACCGAAATATACAAAATTATTTTACTGGATTTGATATAACATTAGATGCTATTATCTAGTTATCCTCCTCGAAAAATAAGTATCACCCCGACCATAATGTGGCGGTACCTGCATATTGCGAATGCTGGACAATGATATATCATGTATACTACCATATTAGATAGCACCTAGCACAAATATTGTCACATTTCAACAGTGGTAGCAACTATATGCATTTTTCACAACAACAATATACATGTAATGGGTAGTGGATGTATTGACAGTCCGCCCAACATCCCTTCAGTTCTGTTCATCCCGGGTCCAATGGGATTGTGATCAATCCATTGAGCATCAATGGAAGTAGTCCATTATCAGTAATTCATCCAAGCTCCATCCAGCGTTTGAGGACATCCATCCAGCGTTCAAGGGCATCCCATCCTACGTTCTAGGGCACCCATCCAGGGTTCAAGGGCAATACCCAACGTTCGAGGGCACCTATCCAGCGTCCAAGGATATACATCCGGCATATAGGCATCCATTGAGGACATCCATCCAATGTCCAGGGTCCATAGCGTCCAGGGTCTGCATCCAAGGGTATCCATCCAGCACACGAGGCATCCATCCACCATCGAGGACATGGGCATCCATCCAGCATCAAGGGGGTCCATAATGTCCAAGGTTGTCAGCTCAGACTTTGTGATCCATGCAACAGAGCATGGAACCACTCGAACTTGGTGTATCGAGACAAAGGATAAAGATGAGAAATGATGGTTGCAGAGCTCCAACAAGCTGTGCATTGGAGTTTCAAAATCGCCTCGTTCACGGCGTTGTGCCAAGTAGATAGTATTCGGAAATGAATTAGAATAGTCGGAAGATGTTTTATCGCTATGATAGGTCAGTTGCCTTCTGTGCCAATATTTTCAGGGCTATTTAACTGTTGTTCATCTATGTATATGAATTCAATAATATTGTAATGACATATACCGGCTTGCAATGCACTGGGAACTTTGAGACTCATTGGAAAGGGTCAAAATATATATGGATCTTTACAACGGCTTTATAATCGAGTATAATGGGGTATAACCAGTTGAAATCATTATTTATTATTACCATTTATGCCTGGGCCTATCAAGGAAAGAGACTTTCAGTGATGTTAGAGTCAACGCCGACTCGCTGAATCCCAAGCTACGCTGGCAAGATACCCAGGATTCTCGCGTTCTCTCTATTTTGACAATTTCTGCCTGAGAGGCGCTTGTTTTTGCTAATCTTTTACCTCTTTGAAACCCGCGATTTGCACCTCGGACATCATGTTATGATAGGTACGTCTCCCGCCTGCACACGTTTAAAGCTAATGTTTTATTTCCAGGCATTGCGGTCTTATGCCAGGGTGTATCCGAATAGTTGGCGGCACATCCTCCTTCTCACCAACATTCTTTGGTGATGTTGAGCAGGCGACACCTGTACGAGGTATACGGCACCCACTTCCCTTACCACAGACCGAGGCTTTTTCCACCAGATCAGCATGGAAAGCACGCACCCCTCAAACCATGGCGAGGGGGCATTCATGCCAACTGGGCTCTCCCTTACACCGCCACTAGTGTGCCAGTGTCAAATCCGGTTCCTCCGGTACTTTCCGGGGAACTCCGGACTAGGAGTGAGCGTAGGAACTTAGAGGATATAAGGACGAACTGTTTCCGGAGTCGGGATGGAACTTTGGCTTCAGCTTATGTGCTGCGCCCTTGTCCGAGGTCAGTTCCGGATTTCGGATAAGTCGGAATGGAGTCGGAGGCTTAGGAGGATTACAGAGACAAGAGGAGTCTTAAGGAAAGACTCCAGAGAGAATAATCGGAGGGAGAAAGACTTAGAGGCGGAAAGTAATAAGAGGTGATTTAGATGATATTCGAACTAAAGAA
>MU266598.1:0-35263 GCA_021014945.1 Leucogyrophana mollusca | reverse complement strand
GAACTAAATACTAACTACAAGATCGAAGTCCACATGCTAAGGTACAGGAATCCTGACCCGCCTGACGCCCGATGTCAGACTCCATGCGGTCGACGCAATACGCGAACTATTCTGAATCGTCACAATCGCATTGCTATCTTGAGGACTTTATTTAGAGATACGCCTACTTGTGTATGTTCCATCAAAACTGTAGCATAGTGTCATCTGCACCTTCATAATGGAGGTTATGTATCGGATTTCCGGGCGCGACTTCAATCAATGCCGGTAAGCGACTTCCACCACCCCACGAACTTTCATGACAGTTACGCTCGCCAAGCCCAGCCTGGCGCAGCGTCGCTGCACTCGAAGGTCAGCAGCGCGAGAACACGAGCCACTTGAAGGAAATCGGAGCCTTTCGGCAGAGACGTCCATTGAGGATAGATAGCGAGGTTCGTTCGACTTCTGGAACTCAGGAAAGTCACGTTGGAGGTACCACACAGTGGACAACATAAAAGGGTGTCACCTATTTCGTATTGTATCGCATTACTGTTGGAATTTTGTCCATCTGTACCTACTGCGCTTAGTAACCCTGTCGCGACTGTGACGTTTGCCACCTGAAGCCAGGACCCGGATGGCCACTGTTGAAGATTTATCCCAAGAAACCATTCTACACATTGTAGTTTGTCTACAAGGCGGAACGTGCCAGATGTATTTTTCACCGAAGCATCGGAAGCTGCGAAGCAGCAGTGACTAGCACACAAGTTCGCATTAGATACTTCACTGTGCCAGTTGAGAAGGCAGGTTGGTTGACAATACAGTCAAATTGTACGCCAGTCTCACGAAAGTTTATGAGTTATCAGTAAAACAGCCAATAGGACCCGGAGCCAATTGGTTGACGCGTCGCGCCTAATGCTGACAAATCGACGCGGTTGTGGCGTAGCCCTTTCCACCAGGGCTTTGACTCTTCGATTCTACCGTCATCCACGATGAGTGATCCAGAAAGAAAAGCCACAACAAGCTCGCTCAGCTCTTCCTCCCCAGTGAAGCGAACGGTGGATTCCAGCATCAGACACAGTGCCACACGATCGGGGACCACGCGCAGCCGGCAGGACGATGAGGACGACGTGAGAGAGACCTGGATCGAGCCTATGCCTGTTGTCGACTTTCTTGCCGAATTTATGCAATGCGAGACTCTGGAGCCCCTTCCTGAAGACGGGGTGGACGATGTCTTCTCAGAGATGTGGGCGAGTGAGGAACCACTAACAGAGAACATGCTGCTGGAAAAATTTGTAAGCTACGTGCTGACTTCTCGTCCCCTCCGACTCATTCGTATCCAGGTAGACATTATAAACGCAGAGGAAAGGTTTCCGGGGTTCAAGCTCGTGTTCACAGGCAGCAATCCTGACAAGAAGGCACGCACCAAACTCAGACCGGACGTGTGCGTGTATCCCACCGATCATGATGTCGAGGAGAACCGCACGGACTTCCTGAAAATGGAGATGTTCATGGAGTTCAAGAAATCACCCGGCGCTGATCTTTTTAGGGACCCTACGGGGAAATCGGAGTCGCAGAAGACATACGAGTCGTTCGTTGTCACTGGTCACGGTGAACATGCGAAGAAGCAGAGGCGAGGCCAGATCGTAGGATATGCTGCGGAGGCCTGCGCGAAGCAGCATCGGGTGCATCTGTTCTCGATTGAGATCACTGGCCCGTTTGCTCGGCTGTTTCTCTGGGATCGATCGGCCACGGTCGTCACTGCGCGTTTCAACTACTGTGATCAGCCGCGTCTTCTCCTCGACTTCTTTCGACGATTCTCGCGTATGTCTCCACGAGCTAGAGGTCGGGATACCACTGTCGAAGAGGCCACGGAGGAGGATGAAAAGGTTATACGAGCTGCCTTCGAGAGGGAAGGCTTCCAGGACCGCCTGTGCAGCGGTCATCCGACGATGAAGTTGACTGTCCACGACGAGAGTTCTAAAACAGTGCACGCGTTCATCGTCGGTAAGCCCGAAGTGGAGCCATCTTCTTTGGTTGGTCGCGCAACCAAGGCCTATATCGCTGTTGATTTGAGGACGACCAACGTTGTGTTCTTAAAGGATAGCTGGCGTGTATCTGCTGCTGGCATGGTGAAAGAGGGTGACACCTTGCGAAAACTTAACGAGACAGGCGTACGAAACGTCCCGCAGTTATTATGCGCAGGCGACGTCGATGGCGAAAATGCCCAGCAAACCCAGTCGTACACACTCATCGACAAGACCTGGAGATGCGGTAGCAAGGCAATCACGCCTCACACCCACTATCGCCAAGTTGTAGACGTCGTCGCCAGATCCATATACACGTTCACCAGCTCGAAACAACTAGTCCAAGTCATCCATGACGCATTTCATGGCAAGTCTCATATATTATCTCTTCTGAAACCGCATGCTTATGCATTTATAACCCTTCAGCGCACAGGGATGCCGTCGAGAAATGTTGCATACTACATCGTGACGTCAGCGCGGGCAATATCCTTATCACCAAAGATGGACGAGGACTTCTTAACGATTGGGATATGTCGAAGAATATGGACAGCCAAGAAGCGCGTCAACTTGGTCGGACAGTATGACGTCCTTTCCGTTTGTTGTTTCCATGAGCTGATTCAGTGTATCGCAGGGTACCTGGCTTTTCATGTCCGCACGGATCCTTCAAAACCCAAAGAAGATCCACGAAGTCCAAGACGACATTGAGTCGTTCGTGCATGTTCTCTTGTACGTCGCCCTGTGCTATACCGCACACACCATAACAGCACCCCACGTTGGTCTTGGCGACATCATCGCCCGACTGTTCCACCAGGCGACCCAGCTCCAAGATGGTACATATACTGGTGGCGACGGAAAATACATTGGCTTCATGCAGAAGCTTGTTCCGACGCAGGTGGTATTTGAATGCACCCCTATCCAACAACTGGTCTCTCGGCTCGTGAGCTTTGTTCAAGAGTGGCTCAAATACTGCGAAGCGCTCGAACAAGACCAGGCACAATCTCCCAGCGACGACGGTATTCCAGTCTTCTCGCTGAAGCCGACAACTCGACAGACTCTCGATGATATAATCTTAAAGGACCATGAGCTGACCGATCAGCTTTTCGCAAGCGTACTCGCCCTGCCGGAGGTCAAGTGGCCACAGACCGAGACAATCCAGCTGCATGAGTCCGCAATCCCGAAGAGGAGGAAGACAGGGATCACGACAAATCCGGCTTCAAGAGCCCCTTCATCGAAACGGTCGTTAGACTTGTCTGAATCAGAATCCACAGCCTCGCGAAAGAGGCGGACAAGGGCCCGGGGCTCCAGCCTCAGCTATCACTCGCACATGGACAACATCGACGAAGGACACCACTGAGACACTTCAGTTGTTATATCGTAGTTATATCGCATCGCTATTTTGAGGACTTCTATCTAGACATACGCTTAATTGTGCACGTTTCATTAAATCTGTAGCATAGCGTCATCTGCACCTTCCGGAGGTTATATATCGGATTTCCGCGCGCGACGTCCATCACCTCATGAGCTTTCATGACAGCTACCAGCCAAACTCGCCACGCCCAGCCTGGCACAGCGTCGCTGCGCTCGAAGGTCAGCAGTGCGAGAATATGAACCACTTGAAGGAAATCGGAGCCTTTCTGCAGAGACGTCCGTTGGGGATAGGTTTCGATTTCTGGGACTCAGGAAAGTCACGTTGGAAGCACCACATGGACAGCATGAAAGAGGGCCACCTTCAATGGCTGAGGGTAAACTATTTTGCATTGTGTCCTTGTTGTGTCCCATTACTAACGTTTGGAATTTTGACCATATGTAGCTACCGCCCTGCGCATGTTGTATTCACTAGTAACCCTGTAGCGACCGTGACGTTTGCGGCTTGGAGCCAGGACTCGGGTGGCCACCGTTGGAGATTTATCCCAAGAAACCATTCTAACATTGTAGCTGTCTACAGGGCGGAACGTGCCAGATGTATTTCCCACCGAAGTACCGGAAGCTGCGAAGCAGCAGTGACAGCACATAAGCTCGCCCCCCTCTTCCTGGGAGATACTTCAGTGTGCCAGCTGGGAAGGTAATTGGTTCACAATATAGTCAAATTGTACGCCAGTCTCACTAAAGTTTATGAGGTACCAGTAAAACAGTCCAAATAGGACTCGGAGCCAATGTGTTGACGCGTCGCGCCTAATGCTGACAAATCGACGCGCTTGTGGCGTCGCATTTACCACCAGGGCTCAGACTCTTCGATTCTACCACCATCCACGATGAGTGATCCAGAAAGAAGAGCCGCAACTAGCTCGCTCAGCTCTTCCTCTCCTGTGAAGCGAACGGTGGACTCCAGCATCAGACACAGTGCCACACGAACAAGCACTACACGCAGCCGGCAGGATGATGAGGACGACGTCAGAGAGACTTGGATCGGGCCTATGCCTGTTGTCGACTTTCTCGCTGAATTTATGCAATGCGGTGGACTGGAGCCCCTTCCTGAAGACGGGGTGGTCGATGTCTTCTCAGAGATGTGGGCGAGTGAGGAACCACTAACAGAGAACATGCTGCTAGAAAACTTTGTAAGCTACGTGCTGCTTCTCGTCTCCTCTGACTCATTCGCTTCCAGGTAGACATTATAAACTCAGAGGAAAGGTTTCCTGGGTTCAAGCTCGTGTTCACAGGCAACAATCCTGACAAAAAGGCGCGCACCAAACTCAGGCCGGACGTGTGCGTGTATCCCACCGATCATGATGTCGCGGAGAACCGCACGAACTTCCTGAAGATGGAGATGTTTATGGAATTTAAAAAATCGCCCGGGGCCGACCTCTTCAGAGACCCTACTGGGAAATCGGAGTCGCAGAAGACGTACGAGTCGTTCGTTGTCACTGGTCACGGCGAACATGCGAAGAAGCAGAGGCGAGGCCAGATCGTAGGATATGCTGCGGAGGCTTGCGCGAAGCAGCATCGTGTGCATTTGTTCTCGATTGAGATCACAGGTCCGTTTGCTCGGCTGTTTCTCTGGGACCGATCGGCCACGGTCGTCACTGCGCGTTTCAACTACTGCGATCAGCCGCGTCTTCTCCTTGACTTCTTTCGACGATTCTCGCGTATATCTCCACGAGCTAGAGGTCGGGATACCACTGTCGAGGAGGCGACGAAGGAAGATGAAAAGGTTGCACGGGCTGCTCTTGAGAAGGAAGGCTTCGAAGACCGCCTGGACACGGGCCATCCGACGATGAAGATGAAGATTCACGACGAGGCTTCGCACACTAACCGCTGTTTCATCGTCGGCAGACCCGAAGTGGAGCCGTCTTCTTTGGTTGGTCGCGCGACCAAGGCCTACATCGCCGTCGACCTGCAGACGACAAATGTGGTGTTTTTAAAGGATAGTTGGCGGGTATCTTCTGCTGGTATGGCGAAAGAGGGTGATACGTTGCGAAAACTTAACGAAGCAGGCGTACGAAATGTCCCACAGCTGCTGTACGCAGGTGACGTCAGCGGGGACGACATTCAGCACACAAAATCATATGAACTCATCGGAAAGAGCTGGAGATGTGGTGACAAGGCGATAACTCCTCACACCCACTATCGCCAAGTTGTGGATGTTGTCGCCAGGTCCGTATACACATTCACCAGCTCGAAGCAACTCGTCCAGGTCATTCATGATGCATTTCATGGTAAGTTCGTCGATGCCTACGCTCCACGGTTGCTCTTAACGGGTTGCATCTCGCTAGCGCACAGAGATGCAGTCGAGAAATGTAAGATATTGCATCGTGATGTTAGCGCCGGCAATATCCTCATCACTAAAGACGGACGGGGACTTCTCATCGACTGGGATATGTCCAAGGATATGAACAACCAAGAAGCGCGTCAGCTTGGACGAACAGTAAGGCCACTCTCTGGTTTATGCATTCTGTGAGCTGACCTTGTGTGCTACAGGGCACCTGGCTTTTCATGTCGGCGCGGATGCTTCAGAATCCGAAGAAAATCCACGAAATCCAGGACGATATGGAGTCATTTTTACATGTGCTAATTTACGCGGCGCTTTGCTACACCCCGCACAACCAGAGTTCCCCGAACGACCTCGGGGACCTCCTCGATGGCTTGTTCTATGAGGCAACTCGACTTCGAAGCGGCAACTATACCGGCGGTCAAGGCAAATATCTTGGCTTCATGCAGATGCTTATTCCGAAGCAGGTGACATTTGGCTGCACCCCAGTCCAAAGACTGATTGCTCACTTGGTGGCCTGCGTACGAGAATGGCTTATATACTGCCAAGAAATCGAAGTGCAACAAACTCAATATTGTGTGGATGATGACATCCTACCCATTCCCCGCAAAGTAACGGCTCGGCAGTCCCTAAACGACTTGGGCTGGAAGGATCATGACTTCATGGATCAACTCATCGCGACCATCCTCTCACTCCCGGATACCTCTTGGCCACAAGCAGAGACGATACAACTCCACGAATTTGACAAGCCGAAAAGGACGAAAACGGTAACAGCCGTGAGGACGGCGTCCAGGGCCTCGTCCAAGAGATCTTTGGAGCTGTCTGAATCAGAATCTACAGTCTCGCGAAAAAGGCGCACGAGAGCACGAGGTTCTAGTCTCAGCCATCAGGCGCGCATGGATAGCATCGATGAGGGGCACCACTGAGCGCAGTTCTTTCCCATTGCTATCTTGGACTTGATATCGCTTAGCATCTGTACATTTAGATCACAATCTTGCTTAGGACCTGTAGCCGTAAACAGCTGTATAATCATTGCCAACTCAAACACGTTGCAGAGACCAAGTAAGAGCAATAAAGGAAGACCTCTTCCAGAATACAGTTACGATAAATACTCAGTGCTCCGTTGTGATATGTATGATGTCCGCTTGAGAACGAATGGCAATTATGAACATCGGCCTGTTGTAGACCGGTATCTAAGTATCAAGATATGAAATGCGACTGGGTGAAACAGCGGGTAATAACGAGGGAAGAAAGAATCTAGCGAATGAAGAAGCTGTGAGCGACAGCCAGCGCGCAGGCGCCGGCACACGCCAAAAACCCGAGGGGATATCCGGACGGATTGTCCTGCGTGCTGATTGCCCATAACTATGACAGCAATCAAAAGCGGTGTAAGCGGGAGATAGATCACAATGGTGGCGTCCGGACTTACATAGCCGCCCAACACGGGCCCGAAACAACGTGCGAGACTGACGATACTTTGAGCAACTCCATTGGCAAAACCAACAGCGTGAGGAGGCGTCACTGTGAATATGATGACATCAAGGACAATGTGCGGATATTTAAATCATGTCACCCACTGTAATTAAGGAGAATAGAAACAGCTGTGTAGGCAAAGGTGTTACCGCAGTAACGCACAGCTCTGTAAATGATCCGGCAGGTGAGTATAGAGAAGGAGCAAACCAGACTAGCGACCCACGTGCTTATAGCCAGAGCTGCAATATCGATATGGTGAGCGCTGTTATCCCCTCAGAAAGCATATAGTAAACGTACCACTCATGAGTACAAAGTTTCCGTCGTCTGACGAGCTAGCAAACACCCGATAAAGGATGACGGTGAGGTAGGCAGGAATGAAGAGAAGTGATCCTAAACGGAACATGGCTAAATGGGAAAATCGACCTCTGGGGGGTCTAAAGAGCTGCCGTCAGAAAATGGTTTGAGAGGTGGACTTAGGGAGAGCAAACCCAATGTTTCTAAAATGCTGGTGTCAGCAAGGTAAATCATCACACATCGTGACACTCACGGATACAGGTAGAATTGGTATACAATTTGTGCGAGGCACATAAGGGCAACTAAAACCTCGTCAGTAATTTTCTCTGCACAGGGGGGAGAACGACTAAACTGAGTTGGGAGAAATGACCGGGATTCAAATTTAATCCTCCGGACTCGTAGTCGCTGGAAGGGGCTGGTTAAAATTCCAACAGTTCGGTTGGGAGTGGTGCAACTCACGTCACGAGATACGACAGAAAAACCTGATCGTGCGTGGTGCTGTGCAACGCCAGCAATCCATATTGGACAATGACGAGGATGGGTAACTGCGAAGTTAAGGACGGGGGCTTTTCTGGAATACTTTCATCACCCGAGGCAGTAGCAACGGTCGAAAGGCGTCGTCGTTCGAGTATAGGAGCTAGCGCATCACCGGACAATTCTTCTGCCCTAGTCTGCGCGTCAAGAACGGCGCTGGGAGTTCGGACACCAGGATGGGCGAAGATAGTGGGCGGCGAAGTAACGGAGACGCGACGTGAAGTCGGTGTTCCGTCCAAAAGCGGTCTACTTGGCGAGCCTAGAACATCGGTGGCCGGTGCGTGAAGCAATCCGGAGGCTGGGCGGCGGGGTGAACCAAAGCTGGGTGCAAAAGTCACCACTGAGGATCTTTCGCCGACAGTTGGTGGTGAGGGAGCACTGGTGAGGTTCCGAGGCGCCGTGCGACCGCGACGAGTAGGCGTTGACATGATTGAATCCGGTCGATCGTCGTCTTCGGGTTCCTCTCGTTGTTCGGACATTATTGACTCAATGTCCGAGTCCATTTCGGCATCCAACTCGAAAGGATCCTCGTGATCCACGTTCATCGCCGCAGCAACCCAGAGATCGGCAATGTTCGTGACAGCGTTTTCGTTCGCCATAAGCAACCTTTGTGCGAAGTTAAGGTCCCCTCCCTCGACAAATGACTGCGGACCATCGACATTACTTCTCCGCATCGAACTAGCCATGCTGTCTCGCCTCGTCCCCATCGTAGCTGAACTTGACAGCCTGTTCCTGTAGCTTCCACTGTACCCGTATGCGGAGCCATTGGCACGACTAGTTCTCGAGAAAACGCGCCTGTCCGTCCGCGGAGACAATGGAACCGCCTGCCCTCGAGAAGTAGATGGTATGTCCAATGCATGTGTGGTGGGCACGCGGGAAGCAAAATATCCAGAAAGCCGCCGGGACACTTTCCTTTTCAAAGTACCTGCAAAACTCAGCGGAGGTTCCTCAACGAGAGAACTTGGTGTGACCAAGTCCTCTTCAGGAATTGTGGGGTGCTGGTTATTAGGTTTTTCGTACGGAAGGCGAACAGCACCCTCTCGCGGGCCACCGTCGCGTCCAAGAAAGCAGGACAGGATGGAACCTGATCCGTAAGTCATGAGCATGAGTAAATACACCAAAATAGTCCAATACGAACCAGTGAAGGTGATGCTGGCAGCGACCGCACATGGCAAAAGATAAGGATATTGCACCAACAACGGCACATGCGCAAACACGTCGGGCCATTTCTCAGCAGGAGTCTCGACTATGAAACCCCGTGTCAGCAGTTGAGTTAGATTCAACGCAAATGTCTTACAGGATCCTCCTATAATAGCTCCGGCAACACCTCCTAGGCCCCAGCAGAACCTACGAGAGTCATTGAGATACATCGCGAGCGTACATGTATTTTTGGAACACACCCTAAAATCGCATATGCCCTTCCCTCATTGCTGGTATCAGTGACCGATGCCACGCATCCGCGGGCGACGCCAACCGCCCCAGCAAATATTCCTTGAAGAAGTCTGATAGCTATGGCTTGGCGTAGTGTGGTGGATGTACCAAATATTAGAACCGTCACAGCACTGCCTAAGAGTGAGATTGTCAGCACAGGACGCTGGCCGTGCCTCTCTGCAACCGTTGCCTATCACACATAGATATGAGCTCGTGTCACACGGAGGTCAAGTATGAGATGTACCCAAAGCAAGGAGGTGAAGAACTGCGTTAAGAAGAAAGCCGCCACTGCGTAGGAGCGTTAGATGCCTCGTAATAACGAATGTCGACAACATACCTAAAATTCCAGTGTAGAAGGCTATATCTGCTTCGTCCTGAAACTCTCCGAAACCTATCCGGTGGCAAATAGTGGTCAGGGTCGCAAGCCCTCCAAACAGACATGTCGCTACGCTCACCCTTGACCATGAAGAGCAAGAAGGGCATCGCTACATTGGCCGACAGAAATTCTCCGAGCATAGTCTTTGGGTATTGTTTGGGCGGGATGGCATCAGCAACGGGGATAAACTCACAATAGATAGAACTATCATAGACAACGCTGGTAGAGGCGTTGAATACGCTTCTCCGGTCTGCAGCGCATTGGGAATTGGTGGTCGCTCTGTCCCGGGAGACTTGACACCACTTTCTTCATCCCCATTTATCGTCCACCTGGACGCGAAGCTAGGTCTGTGTTGGCTATGGTTTGCTGAGACGCGCCTTGAACTTCGGCGCTCACGACCAGACTCGCCGGCTTGTTCATCGATCCCCGAAGCGGGGATACCAAATGATCTTCTGGGCGGTAACGATAGATTACTCGGCTTAGGGTTGTTACTCATTGCTGAGCGACTGTAGGAGATGATGGATATTGCAGCTCAAAGCCTCAAATAGAGCGCAGCGGCACTGGCTCAAGGTTACGGTAATTCTCCCAAAAGGGAGATGTCACGGTGTGACGTCTTTGTTACGGTGTGACTGCCGTAGAGTGGTGCTTCAAGTTATTGCCATTGGCCCGCAGTTTGGGCTGTAAGCAACAGACGAAACATCTCGAAGGTGTCTCCTATCAAGAGGGTAGTGGTGACAAGTTGAATCGGCATATCTCCTGTACTTATGCAGCTGTATCCTTGTGCACCAATGTATATATTAGGGACTCCGATTGTCCATGATAACGGATCCAGTGGCAGGCCTCAGCACAACAGAAACGATTTATCCATCGCAGTACTCTCCGGCTCCGCCAGGTTGTCGCCGGACGAATCCAAAATTTAGCTCAACACGACCGATAGAGTACATCCCGTACGTCTCCGAAGAAGTCGATCAGATATCTAAGAAAATATTGGTCCGAAGTTGCTTATGCTTTGGCACGTCAGGACTGGTCAGAATCCGATTCCGAATCGAAAGGTCAACCGGACTAAAGATATCCAGTTACAGGCATTTCAGAAGATGGTGTTCGATGTGGCTGGAAGGCGCCTGTAAACTGAGTAGATCGAGAAATTGAAAGAAAAATACAGGAAATCAGTGCTCGACATACGGTGCACTCTTTACTCGGTTTCTTCATCTCTGTACTACCCCGCAAGATCTGCAGCGACATAAAAGAACGAACTCCAGAGCTTCTCAACCGATGTCCGACTGCACATCGACTAGAGGAGAAGCTTCGCATTTCTTGCGAGTGTCGGACGGTGGAAGCAAAAACAAAAAAACTGATGCGTCGACCCTCCAATTGTTTTGAGAAGGCGTCTGACATATTCAGACGACTGAACGAGGTGGTAGTCCACCACGACCGGCAGTCTATAATCTGAGGCCAGGTACTTTCCAGATGATGGTGATCCTCCCGCTTGAGTCAATTGCAAGTCATGTCATTTTGAGAGTTACGGGCCGGACTCGAGCTCCGAGTATTACTTGAGGTCATCGAGCTTAGGTTGAATGAAATCCCTTTGGCAGTTCATCCCGATGGGTTTTCACAGATGCGAGTGTGATCCATCTGGGCGGCGCTTCGTATAGAGCCCGCATAGATATATGAAAACGTGCGGTTTTCTCGCACGCAGAAACGTTCGAGGCCGAAGAGTAAACGGAGGAAAATTGGCGGTGATGGAAACATGAGACAAGTGCCCAAGTACTTGGAGCGCGTCAGGTGCTCTGATTCCGATTGGTGGCGCCTGGAGGCGGCTGTGCTGGCGCAGCTCGATGTTTTTTTTTAGCATGATAGTGGTAGTGTACTTCCGACGAGAAGGTACCTCACTGGACTTGGAATCTTTCATGGGAGTCTGGGAGTGAGTAGCTTGCATCTAGAGTGACACAACTACAGATTCAAGTTGGACAGTTCATCACCGCAGTATCCAGCCTATTACGGGGGGAAAGGACTTCAGCATTCTCAGATCTTAGCATCGTCGTTGAACAATTTACCCGGGTTACCGCAACTGACGAGTCCCACCGAGCTACCAGGTGCTGTTCGTGGAGCCCCGAGCATCATATGTTGGCATCATTATTCTCTCCGGAGCTATGCAGGTTGTTCTTAATACAGTCTGAAGGTATTATCAGTGAGTACCCGTACACTGACTCTTTGTGCAGTCCACCACACAGACATCCCCACACCCCGGAAGGACCTGTACATTCACATACCCGCCTATAAATGATCCAAAAATCCAAAAGTGCGGTTCCAGAAATAGCATCCCTTACGCTTCGTGTGCTCTTCGGCGTCCCGCGCGAATTGCAACGGAACGCATAGGTCAGGAACGACACGGAACACTGGAGTACTTATAACTTCACGACCGCTCAATATTGCGGTACCGTAACCCGTGCATTCCGCTGATGTGCCTGTTGATTGCCATTGGCCTTGCCGCACCGGTGTACAAGCGCCCTCCACATGTGTCGGAGCGGCATGTCCCGTTCGCACTGCGCTGATGTCTCATTGTATGATCTATCATGCGCACTGCACACTAGCGCGCCCACACTCGAAATGAAACGCCTCCCAGCTCCATCACATCGCGTCTCCCTCCAACCATAACTGTATCGGTTTTGCGCAATGCTCGAGCGGCTATGTAGCTTACCATCACTCCGAGGTCCGGGCATGCTACGAGGACATCCTGTAATGCGTCAGTGTTGGTATTCTCACATGGTATCTCGGTCACTAAGAGGTAAGCAACACCGACATGAATCATAACGGAACCCGTGAGTCAGATTTTAAATCAGACCCGGACGACATATAAAAGCGAGCTTTGTCTGGTGGGAGGCGCTGTTTTATCTCCTACACTTACTACCTCGACATCCGCTTGTTCAGTCATTCATTGTCTCCTTTATCCCATAATTTCATCTAGGTCATCCCCCTTAATGTCGTCTGCCATCGCCCCATCCGCTGGGCCCAGCAAGATCATCATCCCGGATCTCGTGTCTCACTGCACCTTTGATCTGCACTTGAACCGACACCACAAGCAGGCTTCTGTGGAGTCGAAAAGATGGCTGTTCCGCGGAGACAACAACCTCAGCGAGAAGTCGCGCAAAGCCTTCCACGGGCTTAAGGCTGGAAAACTCACGGCGATGTGTTATCCTAACGCCGGATATCCCCAGCTACGCGTGTGCTCCGACTTCATGAACTATCTATTCCATCTGGATAATCTGTCTGACGACATGGATAGACGCGGGACCCGAGCTGTCTCTGATGTCGTCATGAACTCGCTGTATCACCCGTACGATTACTACTCTCCAGCTCGACTTAATAAGATGACCAAAGAGTGAGTTATGATCGTGATCCCTGTTTGCCACCTATATCTGATTGGTCTCAGTTTCTATAGGAGAATGATCGCAACAGCGGCACCGGGTGCCCGTCAACGCTTCATTGAGACATTCGACTTCTTCTTCCAAGCCGTACACCAACAGGCCTACGACCGTGCCAACGGAGTAATCCCTGACCTCGAATCTTATATCGCCCAGCGTCGCGACACGTCCGGATGCAAGCCTTGTTGGGCCCTCATCGAATATGCCAACAACCTCGACATTCCAGATGAAGTCATGGACCACCCTCTCATACGCAGCCTCGGTGAGGCCGCAAACGACCTTGTCACCTGGTCTAACGTACGTTTTATCTCCGTGCACGGCTGAAACTCGATGGTAACCATGCGACTCCACAGGACATATTTTCCTACAACGTCGAACAATCAAAAGGAGATACGCACAACATGATCGTTGTTGTGATGAACGAGCAAGCGGTTGATCTTCAGACCGCCGTTGACTTCGTTGGCGACCTCTGCAAACACTCAATCGATCGCTTCAACGAAGATCGGCATAATCTTCCTTCATGGGGTGCAAAAATCGACAGAGACGTTGAAGTTTACGTTAATGGACTAGCTGACTGGATAGTCGGCAGTCTCCATTGGTCGTTTGAGTCGGAACGATACTTTGGGAAGTCGGGCCGCGATGTCAAAACTTCCAGAGTGGTGAACCTCCTACCGCGGAGAGCATAAAATCTGCTGGTAAGATCTTCTTTCTCCATTATTTGACGTGCAGCTGAATTCATCTCGCCTATAGCTGGTCAGCTCTGTGACCCCAAAGCCATAGCTACTACGCTATGGCCTTTGACCTATCTTACACTCATTTAATCGGACCTCTATGGACGCTCTACTGTATTGCAATCGACTTAACTCACAGCCACTCGTTTATATATTTATCTATACCACGATAACTTCTTGGTTCATATTGTAGCCCCACCCTTGAATTATACCCTTGGTTCTGAGGAAGAGTATTTCTTGTTGCGATAGCGGTGGAGTGAGAGGATGTTCAATGTATGTAGCAAAGAGGCCCGCATTTCTCATAAATGAGGAAATGTGTATTAAGATATTAAGATGATGCATAGTTTGTAGTGACGACCCCATGTACGAGTCAGTGGCAGCATGGCCGGAATCCCAGGGACAATATGCAACGAGTGCTAGCTAAGAGGAACAAATTAAGATGGCAGTGTACAGTACGAACAGCGTCGGTCAGCTCAATATTTGTGTCACGCCAACTAATCCCCTCGAAGTGCGTCCAGTAGTGTGTCCTCGTCTAAAAGAGGTAGATTGAGCATCCACTCCTGAGCCCTCTCGACAAAATAGCACTCACCAGATTCGACGACTTGGAACGGTCTTCCGTTCTTATCTTCGAACCGCACACCTTTGATGTTCCATCTCCGCCACCATTTCTGTAGAGAAACGGGATAGTTTGTGACGTCTGCTAAGGTACCAGCATTTCGAATCCGCAGATGCGTCAATTTTGGGAGCACCGATTTGTCAATTTGATCCAACAGGTCGCAAAGCGGGCTCATGACATAGGAGTCAAATATCTGCGGAGGAACTTCAATGGGATTTTCGGTGACAGGGAAGATGCCGATGCGTCTCAGAGTCGGGTGAGAAAGCGGTACCGTAAGCTGGTGCGGGAAGACAGCTATGAATGTGTCAAGGTTTGGGCACTGCGCGATGATTTGGGGTAGTAGTGGGGTCTGGGCGACTGTGCGGACGATTCGGATTTTGGGACCGTGCGCACGTAGGAAATCAGGGCTGAAAGGCGAAAAGCCTTCCAACCTTTGGAGGGATGGGAGCTGATCGGGTGATATCGATAATGTAGATAACAGCGCATTTAGGGGGGCATTTCCTATGGACGCATGCGAGAACGATGGCGTATTTCCGATCTCGAGCGTCCTCAGGTGCGGAAGCGACAACATCTCAGGACGGAAGTTTTCTGTCGAAGAACCGTGGATATTAGCAATCGCAAGACTGCGTAAGTTGGGCGTTGAACGAAGCAGCAGCATCAGATCGCTCCATGAAGGGCAGTCGTTGTAAATCCATTCCACGCGCCGCAGCGTTGGAGCAGATATAGTGGACAAGGTTTTAATAACTTCGCTGCCGCAGTGAGTCAGGCGCGACCCAGAGTGAATATCGATGTGGAGGTTTCCATTGATGAATATTTCGAGATTGGGTGTACACCGCAAGAGCCGCACGATCAGCTTCTTGACTCTGGCGTCGGGGCTTTGCAGTTGTAGATCAATACGACGAGTACATAGACCTAAGGGGCATCTCTCGAAGACAGTCCGGCGCGACTGTAACTGTTCAACGATGTAAGAGAGTTGTTGCTCGGTGGTGACGATGATGTGCTCGTGCATGAGCCGAGTGACCACTTCGTGCCAGTCTTTGCAGACAAGAAGCAGTGCTACACGATGGGACAGCTGATCTGTATGAAATTCAACTTCAGGAGAGTGCTCAAATGGGTCTTGCTTGTCCAATGACAGCAGTCCTGGAATTCGAACGATCATGGTGAGAATTTGCCGCCATATTTCAACGGGTAAGTTGGGTAACGGCATCCTCGCATATCTTCTGAAATTCTGGGGTCGATATGGGTAACTTTGAAATCCATCAATTGTGGCGCTCACAGTGTTCAAACCCGACGGGATTTTCCAGACGCTGTCCGGCTTTTTGGAAGAGATCCAGGCTCAGAGTGTTCGTGGTGGGAGAGCTCTAGGGAGGAAGATGACCAAATAGTGAGCGCAAGGGTAAGATATAAGAAGGTACTTTTAGACTCAAACAAGAGAACGCAGTGCTCTAAATACGCATTTAGCCGCCAACCCAAACACCAACAGGGACCAACAAGTTTCTGAGGCAAAGCATTCAAGGTTCCGCTTCTGGTCATTGTTTGGATCAGAAGCTCTTGCCAAACACCGGGCATCATCCAGTTTGCCGCCACTCCCCCGAAAAATTGTACCTGTTAGTGGAGGTCCCAGTGAGTACCGTGAGCAGTTGACGCCGTGAGGAAATGGCTGTCAGCGGATCATCAAAGCCATCGTTAAAGCGAAAGGCACTGTCGAGCAAAGGCCGTTCGTTCAAGAAGCTCAAAGTTCAAACCACCTCTCTAGATGGACTGCCATGGAAGTCCATCTCCAGACCTAAAGATACTGGCCTTGATGGCGATGACGGGATCTTAGAGCTGGAAGAGGTGGACGATGTGGAGGTTGTATATGAAGAGACGGCAGGTGGGAAGGTGGTAAAATTCAACGTGAGCCTAATAGTTCTTGAAGGAGCGAGGGTTTGACCATTGTTTTTTTGGGATCAAAGGTGCTTGAGCGTTCAGGCAAGGACGCCTTGCACGAGTCTGCACCTGATGAAGAGCGCGACTTAGAGGCCGATTCGGCCACGACGTTACCTGCAGGTCCCGAGTCTGCGTCAAAATTCGCATTTGACGGTGAGTTCCTTCGCCCCCACGCTCGTGTATCGGTGATTTATTCCACATTATAATCAGTCGGAAATCTACTTCCAAAGTGGCAGCCATATGATCTACACGGACATTTACTGCAGGTGCTCCATAATCGCGAATTCACTTCCCCTACGCCCATCCAGTCCAAGGCTCTCCCAGTCGCAATGGCAGGCCGAGACCTTGTAGGAGTGGCAGAAACGGTCGGTCATTGGAGAAGTAATAAATGTAGTGTACGCTGACGTTCTCACAAGGGGTCAGGTAAAACCCTGGCTTATGGCCTTCCGATCCTGCACCATATTCTGTCACACCCTAGACCGCCTAGGACAAAGCGGCGACTTCAAGCATTGGTATTAGCTCCCACCCGCGAACTCGCTTTGCAAGTTTCGGACCATCTCGATGCATTTGCAAGATCCGTCGAGGTCCCCCTGAAGGAGGAGGCGCAAGAAATCAACCTCAGCGACAAGAGCCCAAAAGGCAAAGAGAAAGCCAAAGAACGCAGCGACAAGTCCGCCGACAAGAAGCCTGTCACGGCAGGCACTCCACCTCTTGTCAGCATTGCGGCTATCGTGGGTGGCATGTCCGCTCAGAAACAACATCGCGTACTTAATCGGGGAGTCGACATTCTGGTTGCGACTCCCGGACGCCTGTGGGACCTTCTGGAAGAGGTAGGTCGCCTGGTATATCGAACCGCAGTCCCGTGTTAAGCGTCGCGTACTATCATTAGGACGATGCATTGGCTCAGCAGATTAAGAGCTTGAAATTCCTGGTGCTAGACGAAGCAGATCGCATGGTTGAAGCTGGGCATTTTGCTGAGATGGACAACATCCTGCGCCTTACAGTTCGCCAGTCACAGTTAGTCTGCTCCTTTGTTGTATGTCATCAGAACTGACTAGTCTGGATGGGTCAGAGAGGACGAGATTGAGCCTGAATTTGGCCCCCCTGATCCGAGCGGAGAGGATGATCAACAGTATTCGCAAGATGCCATGCAGACGTTCGTGTTCTCCGCCACCCTCAGCAAGGATCTTCAGCGCAATTTGAAGCGAAAATCGCGCCCTAAAGGTCCCAAGAAGGGAAAAGATAAGCCAGCAAGTACACTCGGTTAGTCTCTTTCCAATTCTTTAGGGTAGTATTTGCTCACGCTGAATAACAACAGATGACCTCTTGCTGCGCCTCGATTTCCGCGACCCAGAACCTGAGGTCATAGATATCAGCCCAGAAGGTGGAGTCGTCTCCAGCCTCCAGGAGAGCAAAATCGAGTGTCTCTCCGCAGATAAGGTACTCCACATAAACACGCGTTCCAAAATTATATACTCATATCACTTGACGCAGGATGTATACCTGTATTATTTTCTCTTGCGGTATCCTGGCCGTTCCCTCGTGTTCCTATCGTCGATTGATGGGATTAGAAGGCTCGTGCCTTTAATGGAACTACTCAACCTAAAGGCGTTCCCTCTCCATTCACAACTGGAACAACGCCAGCGCCTCAAGAACCTTGATCGGTACCTGGTCTGCCTTATGGGTTTACTGCTGCTAAATACACATTGCAGGTTCAAAGCCACTCCGAACGGGATCCTTTTGGCCA
Source organism: Leucogyrophana mollusca (assembly GCA_021014945.1). Taxonomy (NCBI): domain Eukaryota; kingdom Fungi; phylum Basidiomycota; class Agaricomycetes; order Boletales; genus Leucogyrophana; species Leucogyrophana mollusca. The sequence continues at coordinate 17,004 of MU266598.1, read as the reverse complement.
CCGACATTGCTGCGCGAGGGCTCGATATTCCCGCAGTCGATCATGTCATACATTACCAAATCCCCCGTTCCGCTGATGTGTTCGTTCACCGGAATGGTCGAACGGCGCGTGCCATGAGGAAAGGCTTTAGTCTGCTCATGTGCGCACCGGATGAAAGAAGAGTGGTCAAAGCCCTTTTGGCGAGCCTTGGTCGACGTAAGTGGTTTCCTGAACTTAGACAAAAATCGAACATAATGCGCTGTGTTGTTTAGAGGACGTCGACATTCCCGAGATTTCAGTCGAGCTCACTCTATTGGATAAGCTTAAGGCTCGTATCCTACTTGCCCGCCAAATCGACACAGCGCAGCATAAAATCAAGAAGCAAAACCACGAACGGAACTGGATAAAGGAGGCCGCAGAGGCTATGGAAATAGAGCTCGACTCCGATATTTTGAGGTGAGAACAGCAACATGCTTGCGCAGGGGCACTCACCCTTAAATACATTGTAGCGGCTCCGAAGATGAGGGACAACCATCCAAATTCAAAAGGAAGAAATCCAATGTGAAAACAGCGTCGCTAAAAGCCGAACTCAACAAGCTACTGTCGCAACCCCTGCTTGCTCGGGGAATCTCGACGAGATACATTACTTCCGGAAGCAGACCAATCGCTCACGACATGGTGGTGGGAGACCGTAAGTGGCTTCATGTTCCCTTCATGCGAGTGAAAATTCACAGCAGCCTCTGCCTACAGACCACGAAATCATGCTGGGATTGAGGAAAACGGAAGCCGGAAGTGATTTGGTAGTTGCCAAGAAAGTAACGAAAAGCAAAAAAGAGCAGGCAGAACCGGAGGAATGGAACGGCTTTGGCTCATGAGGTACCTGCTCATCCACGCCGTGGCCAGTGTGCTGTCGCGGATTCATTTGATGGGATAGCCGCCGGGACGTGGTTACAACATTCACCCTTGGGAGGGAAACACGCGGAGGAACACGCCCCCCAATGACGCGTGTTTTCCGGGATTACTAGTAGAAGCGCCTAACGAGTCATTGTCCAGGATTGTTTCGCTAAGTAGAACTGGATAACTATGATGGACGCCGGTGATTGGATCCATCACTGAAAGTTAGGACAGGCTAGCTTTGGGCTAACTGAAAGAGGGCCTTTGTTGTCTTTTTGTATCCACTTCCTCGGTCGACGAACTTACACCCATATAAACTCCGCTTTGCCTCTGAAAGACTTACTTATAGCCTTCCACCACCACGCATGATCCAGATATACTCCAAATGATCTCTCCTCCCCCATCTCCCATCAGGATGACTTTGGCGGTATCCACCGTCGCAAACGTCTTTGTAAAACTGCGTCGAGCAAAGGAGAGAACAACAAAAGCCCACCACGTCGACTCAGCTTCAGGCGACCCTCAAACTCACCCTTCTCTGCGCGGAGAGGACGCTACCTGCAAACGCAAAGTGCCCATGGGTCACGGCGACGTGTTTGTATGCACGGGTGCCGTGGACGTTGCTAAACTATTGAGGGGCTCTCGAGCTAGTCTACTAGAGAAAGCGGAGCTCTTGGGCGGCAATGTCTTGGTGGATGAAAGGTTCGCTCCACGCTTTGGTTCTTTGTCCTAGGCTGAGAGTCTCCTTCCCGCAGCTGGAGTTGTACAATATGTGGGCCAAAGAACCGAAAGGACGGGACATTTAAAGTTCAGGTAAGCCGCTCATTTCTTTCCCTCTGCGTTACACCCTAACTCTTGGCTTCATCCCACAGATACGCTATTACGCGTCAGCTTCCCGCTCCTCTAGGCCCGACCCACAAAAACCGGTTGCCCTAGACAGGGTACAAAATGTACCAGGGCTTATGACTATCATCGACAGGGAAGAGTTTACTCCCTGATACCCTCTAGCTGCCTCTGGACACTTACCACACTCCTTTGTCGATTTCATTTATCCATACGATACACTACGCCGATAATTCCGACACCTAAAACCACTGTACTACCATCGCAGAGCCCATTACTTCGCATTGTATCTCTTTCGCACTACATATCTTGAATGGTTTTTGCAGCTCAGTCTCCGCAGGGACACACAGCTCCGCCTTCGCCTTCGAATACTCCCTTCGTATAATGTTACCATACATATGTAGATGACTCCTCCCACCAATAATAGCATCCTAAGAATGGACGCTGTTCCGAGCTTCGCATCAATATCATCGAGCAATCACATCTTGATGTTACAAAGAGCGTTACAACTTCTGTTCACATGCTACTCCTATTCCTATTTCTGGTTCTCGGACTTACCACCCGCGATTATAAGGACCGCTGGGCGGAGGAGGGTAGCTAGGGAACTGAGGGGGCTGGCCGCCGTAGGCATGCGCATCAGGGAAACCAGGCCCTCCTGGTGGGCCCCCATGAGGTGGGTGACCTCCGTGCGGGGGACCCCCATGATGGTGGTGGCCAGGTGGTCCTCCCGGGGACGGGAAACTTCCAGGCGGCCCTGCTGGGGGCGGAAAACCTCCTTGGGGGGCATAACCGCCCTGGGCACCAGGGAAGGAAGGACCTGGAGGAGGTGAGGAGTACGATGGTGCATTTGAAGATGCGTATGGACTATTGGCACCGGGGAAAGGAGGTTCACCACGACCTGGCGGAGCGTATGACGAGTTGGGTGGTGCGAACCCGCTTGGTGGCGGCCCGGATGGAGGCGCATACGCTGCACCTGGAGTCGCATAAGTGGTCGTAGATTGATAGGACGATGTCCTTCCTCCAGGAACGCTAACAGTCTCTGAATAATACGACGCCGCCTCACCAGTAGCGGGTGGAGGAGGTCCGTGATAGTGTGAGTGCTGGTGCGAGGTGGATGGGGGCGGAGTGCCAGTTGGACGGCCGAATGGTCCAGGAGAAGGCACGTCCCGCCTCGATCCTGGCGGTCCTCCGCTGACTCTCCCAAGAAGAGACTGCGCTTGAGAAACACCAGGAATCTGCGCAGCGTAGCCTTGAAGGTTCTGTTGCATCTGTGTTCCTTGGTTGTACGCGTAAGAGCCCTGTGCAGCGGGAGGGCCACCCTCGCCAGCAAGTCGGATGTTCTGATGACTCCGGACAGATTCTTTGCTAAGGCGATTAAGGGTTTCGGTCCGTTTGTTACCAAGGCCTTGGACCCAGGTGTTCATATACTGCATCATCTCTCGTTGGACCTTGGAATTCGGGTCATGGAAGTCTGGATGGAAACTGCGACGGTGATAAGCAATTAATAAGCGATAACGGGGAAGTTACACACAGGCATTGTAAAATATCATCAATCGCCTGGTTGACATTGACCGACGTATCGTCCCAAGCCTTGATGACCCAGTTGACAGTATGAGTCTAATCGTTGCCACATCATCCGTAGTCAGCGCTATCGAACAACGAAATCAAAGTGAGCGCACATACCAGGATTATCTTAGCGAGATGACCAGCGGGCTCGTTGAGGATAAGGTTCTGCAATGAAAAGGCAGAAGATATGAGGTCGATAGCGGACGAACCGAGGATCGGAGTTACGTACGAAGTGATCCTTGCTGAGGAACGAGTGGGTGGGATCCGACTGTCGGAATACGGTAGGTGTTAACGATTAACTCCACCCCAGATTGCGCAGCCGAAGTACTTACCGCCCGCGGATCGTTGAATACCTGGTCAGCAGGCAGGTCAGCCACAAGCTCTCCGCGGGAATGATCCACCGGATGCCTACCTCGTACTGGTCGTGCGTATTTATAACCTCGCCAGAGGCGCTCTGGAGGCCGGTAGTTGCTGTCTTCATAATGGGCTTGAGGAACGGCTGGAGGGCATATCAGATACACCATGCAGTTGGCGAAGATAAGATATGGCGTACCTCCAACGTTGTGAAAACGAAGACTGTTTATGTTTCAATGACGTGTTAAAACTAAGTTCACCGGATGGGAAATATACTGACCCGAGATGGACTCTGTGAGCTTCTCGATTAGCGACCCCAAGCCGGGGATTTTCTCTAATGGGGGGTTAGCAACAGTCGCACCAGTGCGGGGCCAGCATACGTACCAATTGTCATCTCTATCTTCTTCATGACTGAGTTTGAGAAAACAATTAGCCATCTCACTAAAAAAAAAAATCGCCAGCGGCCGAGAAAACGAACCTGAGTCCCTGAAGCTCAGTACCTGCCAAAGCACGGCGTGGACCTCCTGAGGGTTCATATCCTCGGGGCGCTTACCACCCTGCGAAGGCCCCGCTCGAATGCGCTCGATGCCTTCCATTTCGCGGGTCATCTCGCCGCCTCCGCCTCCTGGAATATTGAACAACAAGTCGCGTAAAGAGTCGACCGGGCTGGACCCAGAGGACATTGACTTCGAACGTGCGCGGTCGAGTTCTTTGTTCAGATCTGAAACCGAAGCCTGGACAAAAATGGGTAAGATAAGTAGCACGGGCACCGCGGTAAAGCGCGCGTACTTCACTCTGAAAATAGTGATGGAAATCAGAACATGTAAGAAGCCGCAGGGGTGAGAGGAGGGACTTACAATGTGATCGGTGGCCTCTTTATGATTGTTTCGAATTCGTTGTGTCAGGCACTCGTTACAAAGATGGAGAAATACACCCGTACCTCCTAACAAACTGTGCAAGAAATCACTCGATCCAAAAGTACCTACGGGAAGACGCTCGATCGGAATACCCACATAGGTCATGCTACAGACGCACCTGTGGCCAGTGGAGCGACCCATTTACCACCAGGGGCCTGTACACGGACACTATCGCCGATATGCACAAAAACCTGGTGGTTCCCTTGCGCGACCAGAGCGAGCTCACAAAAATTGGAATGTGCGGGGAAATCTTCGAGAGTGTGCAGCTGATATGCCCAACGTTCAACCACCGCGAGAGGATTAGGTGATCGCCACATACCGCTTGTCCGAGGAGACGGTATGCCTCGTAAAGGTCTTGTTTCTGGTTGGTGGAACGATACTGTCGGCCGAGGCGGACGCATTGTTCGAGTGTACGACGGACAAGAGCTTTGGAGGTGTCCCATGGGCCATTCTCTGCGAAGTATGTCACACTCGGTTCCCTCAGAGTTGCCTATCGAACCTACTCACCATTGGCAATATAATTCTTCATGCCTGTCCTCGGATCAAAATCAAGCTCTCTGGGCTGAAATTCGAACGGGTCAGCACATTTCACAGAGCCTGGATGTAACGAGGCATACGTCAACAGGTCCGCGCAACTTAGGATGATACTTGCGAGGGTCCTCCCCTTCACCATAACCTTTTGGATTATCAATGTGTTCCGTCTGCAGTCAAGGATTATGTAGAAGTGTCATGGTCAACGAGAGGTAACTACTCACTGGCAAGTACACTGCGAGCCGGTCTTCGGTAACTTCAAACTCATTGGTGGCATACCCATGTGCCTACAGGTTGCGTGAAACCTGTTCCCACAACAGGGGTGAAATCGGCCTTACCATAAAACCCAGTACCATGCATAAATTGATGATGGTCTACTGCAATCAGCGATATACAACAGCCCAAGACCTGCCTGTGCCCACCTGGACCTGAAGTTTCTTGAGCGTCCCGATATCAACGGCCTCGAGGACGTTCAGTATGCGAGGCAGCATATCACATGCCGAGGACACATTACCTGGCTATAGTCCCTCAACCAATTCCTACGAAATGAGCGGTCACATCGAAAGTATGAGATCCGGATCTGCGCCTGACCGATTCAGTACCTACCCGAAATACACGCGCTTGATGTCTAAGCCGCCGAACTTTGTTCCCTTCGAGAGCAGATTGGTCAACGCGAATCCACCCGCCCCTTTCTTGAGCAGTTCGGCGAGAGTATCTTCCTGAAATGAATCGATCGCTCCTCAGTCACATCGAGCAATTTGACGCGATCAAAAGACCTGATACTTGCGATGTCACCGTGACGGAACGCTCTCCCCTCCATAAAAGCGAACCTGCGAGCATCTTCTTCCTCGGATCATGGAGTTACAGTGCAACACGACTTACGAGGGGATATTGCCTGCGCCGAACGCGTGGACGCCATTACCAGCAAGGCAGAAAGCGAAGATGAAGAACAAGAGGAGTAAGATTGTGATGTTATTTGGCATATTGCAGGCACCAGATGGCTGGTAAGAGGTCAGATATATGCGCGATAAATCCTGATCAGTGTCCAGTTAAAAGGCTGTCTGGTGTGGCGCAAAGTGATACAGCAGCATCCGATTTGGGTGGAGTGATGTCAGCACTTGGCAGCAAACTCGACTTGGCATTATTGGCAGTGACACTCATCCTGCACTGCAAGACTGCGGGCAAACCGAACAGCTCATAGCGTTAAAAATAACGGAAAAGGGCAGGAACACCCCCACATGATCTTAACAAACGGCTAGTGTCGTGTTCGTCCGTCTGTAGGAAGCGCGCGCTGAAATTCACAGGACAAAGTTCCAGCCAGCCTCGATGTTGAAGCATTGCGCCACAGGTGCTGAGTCAGCACTTCGGGTAATGCCGAGGTAAAATTCCGTGCACCCAAACTTTTGTGTTGTTCGTCGACCCCGTCTTTCGCAGCCTGCCAGGTTTTTTTGGCCTCTGTTCGTCTGTAATCTTTAGACTTTCATCACGCACGCAAACGCACGTCCATTTATTCCCATTCTCCGTTGGTGAGCAGCTCTCAGCTTTTTTTTCCGCTTTTTTTTGGGTGGTCAGTGCTCACCTCCAGGCCAGCATCATTCCACTATAATGTCCAGCCCTTCTACGCAAATCCATCAGAACGTCGTTCCTTCCGAGGTTGGATGGCAATTTGTTCCCCAATATTACACCTTCGTCAATAAACAGCCCAATCGTTTGCACTGCTTTTACACTAAAACCTCCACCTTCATTCATGGTACCGAGGGCGAGGATATCAAGCCATGCTACGGCCAACAGGTATATTTGGCACCTCTGAATTTTTTCTCGGTAGCGATACTCGACTCTGACGACACGTTTGCTCAACTAGGAAATTCACAATAAGATCACTTCGATCGGTTTCCAGGATTGCAAAGTCTTCATCCACTCCGTAGACGCGCAATCCTCAGCAAATGGTGGCATCATCATCCAAGTTATCGGCGAAATGTCCAATCATGGTGAACCTTGGCGGAAATTTGTCCAGACTTTCTTCCTCGCCGAGCAGCCCAACGGCTACTTTGTTCTTAATGACATCTTCCGCTTCCTTAAGGAAGAGGCTGTAGAGGATGACGCAAGCGAGCCAGATAGTTCTGCTGTCCCAGAACCCGCGCCCGCCCAGGCTGCCCCTGAGCCAGTGGTTGAGCCGCCCCCTGCGCCACCTCGGGAGCCTACGCCTCCTCCACCAGCCCCGGTTGTGGAGGAAGAAGCTCCCACTACGGTCATTCCCGAGCCTGCCTCCCCTCCCCCTGCACCTGAACCAAAGCTCCAGCAGGTTAACGGCGTCCACCACGCCGAGCCTGAGCCTGAACTTGCCGCACCTGAGCCACCAGTCGAAGACTCGCCTGCACCTTCCACCGCACCCTCCCTGCCTGAACCTGCACCTCCCGCGCCAGCACCTGCTCCTCAAGTTGCTGCACCACCACCCGCAGCCTCCCCCGCACCACCTCCTGTCGCCCAGCCCCAGCAACCTCCAGCTGCGCCAGCACCCCAGCCGTCGGCACCAAAAACGTGGGCTAACCTCGCTGCTACCAACTCGAAGAAGTGGGGTGCTCAGGTCGCGACAGAATCGAAGGGCACGAGTGAGGTGCCAGTGACGTCAAGTAGTCCTGCACCAGCAAGCGGTAGCCAGTCACCTGCACCACATGGTCCTCCCCGTGGACAGCCGCATCATGTCCCTCGGGATCACTCCGCGGTCGCAGCCGCCCAGAGTGTAGCTACCCCTCAGTGCTTCGTCAAGGTAATTACTCCAGCATTCCTGAGCTTGGCCTTCGCTGACATTCGTCGTTTTAGGGCGTCGTGGAGGTTGTCAGCCAACAGCAGCTCACCCAGGTGCTTTCGCAACGCTTCGGTCCAGTCAAGGAGGCCGAGATAGTCCGCAGTAAGGCCTGTGCTTTCCTCGAGTTCACCACGCTCGAGGCAGCAAAGAAGGCCATTATTGCGTCGCTGCCTCAGAACCAGGGTGGCGAGGGCGGTATCCGCATCGACGTTGGCGGCGAAGTTGGGCAGGTTCGTATCGTCGTGGAGACGCGCAAGGAGCGCGGTGACCGACCGCCTACGCGTCCACGCGGGGGTGCGCCGATGAATGGCGAGGCTCGCGGTGCCTTCCGAGGCGGTCGTGGGGGTCCGGGTGGCCGTGGGCGCGGCGGCCCGCCCCCTGCGAAGTAGTGGACGATGGCATATGGTGGATCGGCGATTGGTTGGATGTTGATGCGGCTGTCGTTCTTGGGCATCGGCTGGGTCCCGTGCTGTCTCTCCTTGTGTGTACACTTCCCTTCGGTCGGGCGTACCTACGGTGGATGTGCTGGATGTCGTTGCGTGAGGAGTCACGTTAAATAATGCAAAAATCGTCTACCCTCCTTTTCTTCTGGTTTCGAGTTGTTGCGTTGTCATTTGTTTTCGGTGTGTTATCTGTCTTCGGCTATATATTGTTTCCCAGCCTTGTGTGGTGAGGTTCGTCCTCGGAGTCGTGCGGAATTCCAGTGAGCTGGCCGCTGCATCGGCGACAGGTGAATGTTTTTCCTGATCCTATTTCTAACAAGTAGGTTACAACAGAAGACGGCTATAAGGTGTAACGAGCGTGAATGTCCATCATAGAGAATGAATGTTGGCGGGTATTTAGAGACACAGATAGCACAATACAACCCAAGCGCGAACTAACAAAACACAAAACATGATACGAATTCGAAACAAGCACAGCTTCTGCGCTCGGGTGGACAGCAGACTTTTGCGGGATCGTTGTTTGACGACCGGCTTACAGTGAGAAGGGATAACTCAGACACGAACATCAAATTGGCTCCTTAGGTGATGGGTGCGGGGCGGAACGACATGATCTCCTCGTAAAGCAGCTCCTTTAGTTGCTCACGGCTGATATCGTCCTTGTGCACTGCAGAGACAGTTCAGTTGCCGCTGTGTGAACAATAGCTTATCACTCACGATCAAATTCAAAGAATTCTGGGTCAAGCGGGGGTGCGACCGGCTCGTCGTCGGGATCATGCTATTCAATGGATTATGAGCACTGCCGTCGCCCCAGGAATGATACTAGGACGTACGTATGCTTCCAAGTATGGGTGAGCCAAGGCGTCTTCAACTGAGATTCTTTTTTTCGGATCAAAGGTCTATCAGGGGTGCACCCATGTCAGAAAAAAAATCGACAAGAAATCACAGCAAGAAGCTCACGCACCAGCGTCTTTGACAAGAAATCGACAGCCATGGGAGTGGCGTTAGGGAATAGCTGTGCGAACGGCCTGCGCTTGCGGAAGGGCAGGGCCCGGATGTAGTCTCGCGACCTACGCGTTGTGATGGCGTAAAACTCGTCGAGCGTAGGCGTGCCAAGGACGTCCAAAATAAGCGTAAGCTGGTGGTGGTAATCCCTACCAGGGAAGAGGGGCTTTCCGGAAAGCATCTCCGCGAGGATGCATCCTACAGACCAGACATCGATCGCCTTCGTGTACTGCTTGAACGTCAGCATGATCTCTGGTGCGCGGTACCACCGCGTGGCGACGTATTCCGTCATGAACCCCGTCTCCGTGCCTGACGGCTCGGCTGTCTTGACGGACCGCGCGAGGCCGAAGTCGCAGACTTTGAGATCGCAGTTGGCGTTGAGGAGGAGATTGGAGGGCTTGAGATCGCGGTGGATGACGTCCGCGGAGTGCAGCGCTTTCAGGGCGCGGAGGGTTTGGTATATGAAATACTGTGCGTGATCGTCGGAGAGGTCTTGTGTGCGGATTACACGGTGCATGTCTGTTTCCATGAGTTCCTGGATCACTGTGTGGGCATGGATCAGAGGTCGCTCTGGAGAAGGAAATAAAACAGCTTTGTTGGGGACGTACGATATACTTCCTTGAAGGCTTCTATCGAGGGCGGTTTGATGATGTCTAGAATCGAGATAATCTGCGTAAAAGGGTGGTCAGCGCGTCAAGCTTCTCGCTTGACACCAGGCGATACTCACATTCTCGCTAACGCCGGCCTCGCTCAAAAATTTGAGGAGTTTCAGCTCCCGCAGGGTCCGCAAGCAGAACATGGAGTGATCGAACGGTGCGATCTTCTTGATTGCGACTTTGCGCCCACTCGGACGGTGCACCGCGGAACATACGATACCGTAAGCGCCCTCGCCGACGACATCGAGGACTTGGTATTGCGTTCCTATTTACCATGTATTAGCCGGCTCCACGGGCGATAGATGGCATCAGACTGACCGACGTTGAATCTCACTTTCCGGGGCGCAGGCTGAGCTTGGGACGCGGCATGGCTATGTTTTGACTTGGAGGAAGCTGCAGCCGCTGCTGGCGCTTGCTGAGCTTGATCGGGCATGGTTTAGTGGGGTGTAAGGTGAGAGGAAAGGAAAGAACAGGGATGCGATGCAGACAAGGAACTGGAGAACAAAGGAATTATAACGAGGCTTTTGTTGTTCTACAACAAGGTACACAGACAGCCAGTAACAGATTTTCCTTTTCGAAGCTGTACTTGTTCTGTGCAAAATCGCTATAATTTAGTAGGAAGCCACCTCATTAGGCATATCATAGCCAAAATTAAAGCAGGCAAATAAAGTTGCCCTGAAACTCCTTGTTCGCACACACAATTACTGGAGGTTACGATATCGCCTTGTATCAAGACAACGAGGTCGTCGTCAGTGTGGTGAAACACCGGAAACCTTTGCCATGGCAATAGACGCACAGAAGATCTTCTCTGCGTCATTTAAAAGGTCTTGAACTGCCTCGTTTGCTCTTTCGTTTACTGGTACTTGGGAACTGTGTCATGATCTACCGGCAGCTTCGCCCACGGAAGAGCGCGGCTAGCCAAACCAAGATGTGGTGGAAAGCAACGTTCCTACGACGCGGCGAACTCGACCATGCGACACGCTATGAGCACTGGATTTTCTCACTCGTCGTGCTCGCCCACTGTGTACCAGTGATTTCCCCAGCATTCGTTAACGAGCGGGCGGGACGAGATGACGCATTCCCGTGTAGACATGTTGGCGCACGCTTCGCGCAAATGTCTCTTTCGGAAGCATCACAGCGCCAAGGTCCGAACATTACCTTATCTTCGGTCCTGCGCTGCCGCACTCCCACCCGTGCCGCAACACGATCATCAGCCAATCTATGTATGTATTCCCTATGGCTCTGCAAGGTGGCCTATTTTAGGCAGCCTTTTCATAGACTTCGACGGCTTTGATGGTCATCCGTAGCCTCGAAAGATCAAAAGATAGATCATTGCTGCTATGGGAGATGTCCGTGGTGGCGTTGGCATGAATTCGCTCGCCAAAAGCACGGTCACGACGTCAGTTCGTGCCTCACCTTCACATGGACTCCGTTGCCGTGAAATGGACAGCCTTTACCAATTCGTATCTTTCCTTCTCCTAAGGACGAATGTTCGCTTGAATTGTGTAGCTTCGTTGAACATCCCAGGTCTCTGTTGAACGTGCGAGCACCAGTCACCGGGTCGAGTTATCGTATTGCGCCGGGTCCAGCCTTATGCGATTGCGTTGCAGGGGTGAATTTCCCTCTCGCTTTATCCTATCAGCCGTAGAGTCACTTGTATGTTTGCTCGATGCTTTCCACCTCCCCATCGATATGTGGTCAACAACGTTCGATGCCAGTGCACGATTCACAACCCGTACAGCGTGGAGGGAGTTATGCTGGACAGTGGACGCCGCGGCATCCCTCAATAATAGGATGCCGTACCGCAGCTAGAACAACACCATCGTGCTGGGAGCGAGCCGGATATGGCAGCGTGATGAAGGGTACAAGTTGAACTAACGTTGAAAGTTGAGGGAGTTCGTTTCAGATACAATGAAACAGCCAAGAATCTATAGCCAATACGCAAAAGAAGCTTTCTCAGCGATGGAGTAAATTGACATTTTCCGCGAAATGGCCCAGTCCAACCAGGATTGAAAGCCGACAAGGATTCCCTTTCGAAAAGAGAGGGCAAGCAATAAACGGACCGACCAAATGATAGCGTCCTCGCCTTCTGCATGTTTCCCGCTAGGCCAGATGACACGAAGCATCTTCCAATATCGTGTGCAGTGGAATCCGCCCAAACGTGCCCTAAGGCTAGAATATCGCCCAGTACAGTGTTCCAACAATCCTGTGCCCTTGAATCTCCACATATCAGTGAGCAGAGCATGTACAAGTCGACTCTACGGGCACGGGGCGACCAGGATGGGAGCAGAATGGGATATTTGAGAGCTAAAATGGCGGTGAGACGTGGCCCTGCTCAAGCCTCGTGAAACTGGCAGTTCGGATGTGCGCAAGTGAGTACTGTAGGGGTGAAAAGGTCAACGAACATCACTCATCGCCAGCAGCTGCTCCTATGGGTCCAATATTTATTGAGAGGCTTACTGTGTCGTCATTTTATACTAGCATCCGTGTCTTTACCTTCCGCCCAGCCCAGTCAGATCATAATGCGAAGAATAATATGAAGTCAGGACCTGTCAATGACTGTGGCTGTGGGCCAGCAAACGCAGTTCCCGACGCTGACTAAGCAGTGTGGCTTTTCTTCTCCCTCTGCACAGCGCCGTGCACCGACACTGAAAGGTGTCCCTCTCAGCCTTTTCCTCCTCCATCCTTTAGACTCCCAAGACCTCCATACACTAATTTACACGGTAAAATGTCGACAGCAGAGCTCCAGGCAAAAGCGCCCCAGGATGTCCGCGCCGTCGTCCAGTTCCTGCGAAGCAGCAAATCTGGCATGAAAATCAGAGTCGGCGCACTCAACGGAAAGCGCATCGACTACTTCAAAGGTCAGTCGCCTCTCCACTTCCGCCGTGCTCGCACAGAAATTTAACCGCGGCGGCACCCCAGGAAAATCCGCCATAAAAGCCCTCCTCTCGCCCGCCTACGCCAAGGTCAAGCACGCCCCGAAAGTAGCGTCCGAAGCCGACGCCGAGGCCCTCCTCCAGTCCATAATCCCGTTCACCTTCTACCTCCGCATCGAGCGCGGCGGGCCCTCCGGCTCCGCCTCGTCCCCGCGCCACGTCACCGTCACGCCCCAGCAGGCCTTTGCCCCCGATTCGTACTTTGCGTGGTTCTACGAGGGCCCGCAGTGGACGACGTATGCGGGCGGGCTGCTCATGGTCGCGGTGATGCTCGCGGGTGTGATGTTCCCGCTGTGGCCCCCCGTGATGCGCCTCGGGGTGTGGTACATCTCCGTGGCGATGCTCGGCCTTATTGGGGCGTTCTTTGGGCTGGCGATCGTCAGACTCATCTTCTATGTCATTACGGTGGTCGTCGCCAGCCCCGGGATATGGATCTTCCCGAAGTTGTTTGCGGATGTCGGTGTGGTGAGTGGTTTTGGGCTTCGGAAGAGGGTTAGTTCGATTGGTTTGCTGACGTGACGGCGCTGAAGATCGAGTCGTTTATCCCGCTGTGGGAGTGGGATGTCCCCGCGAAGAAGACGAGCAAAAAGAAGAAGGGGAAGGCGCCCGCTGGCGTGACGTCCGAGGAGAAGCTCGCGTCGAACGGAGGGGCGTTCATCGAGGAGGTCGGGGAAGAGTCGCCTGATTCGCGCCCTGGGAGCCGCTCGGCGCGCGTTGAGGAGGTGCCGGATGAGGATTCATGAGGGTATTATCGCGAGGGTTCACGGTGGTGCCACTGAGAGGGTGTAAGGAGGGCGCGGGATGCGTGCCACGGTCGCTTCGATATACACACGGGACAGGGCGCGTTTTTCCCTGGATCCATATCTCTATCATGACGAACTGTTCTCGGTAATCTTTTGTCATTATACGTATATTCGCTGCTCTGCGTTATTGGAGGGGATCATTTGGCTGAGCCATCAGCATGCGTCGATGTGTGTGTTCGCCTGGAGTGCTTAAGCTTGTGGTCGCTCGTAGGCAAATGGACTTATTAGAACAGATGCAAGGATTAACTGTGTAGAAAGTCAGTTCAGCTACTAGCAACGTCATCGTGCGTCGCGGCCTTCCGCTCGACCCTCCTCAGCGCCTCCCTCGCCTGCACTACCCCCTCCCGCATCCCTGCCTTGCTGCACTGCGCGACGCTCCGCGTGTACAGCGCGCGTGCACCTTCCTGGTCATCTGACATCTAGGGGTGGTGAAGGGTGAGTAAGGGGTGCGATAGATGAGGCGGGGCGATAAAACGGGGTAGGGGGTAGAAAGTACACAAAGGGGCAAAGCACACGGAGGAAAGCACACGGAGGAGGAAAGTAAGGAAGAAAGGGAGAAAGACAACACGACACCCACTCACCTCCCTCAAGCTCCCCAGATTGAACAACACGACCCCAAGCACCGCATCGCACATCTCCCCGGCGTCACGCCCACCATCCCCCCCTCCCCACCCAAACCACCCCTGACTCTGCGTCTGCGCCTGCGCCTGTGCGCGCTCGACGGCCCCGAGCGCCTGGCGCGCCCACGCCTCCGCCTGGTGCAGCACTTCGGGCGACGGCGGGCGGCGCATTATGAGCTCGGAGAGGTTGTTCATGATTTGCGCGGCTGTGGGTGGGGGAGTGGGTGGGTGGGGTGCAGACGTAGGGGTTGTGGGATTGGACGGAGGGGTTGTGCAATCGCGTGTGTACGTGGTCGTCGGGATGCGTACGTGGTCAATCGAGAAGTGTGCGTGGAGGTTAGCATGCGCGCGTTTATTTATGGGGGCGAGGGGCGGAATCGGAACGCACCTCGACACCGGTCCTCGACGGACACGTTTGCGGCCTGGGGAGACTGGGCAGGCGGAAGGAGGAGGGAGGCGGCTTGCAGGTAGAGCGGCATGGCGTATCTGTTGTTTTTAACTAGTAAGCGGTCGTCGGGGTGTTGGATTCGGTGATAGCGGCGGCAGCATACACCCAGCAGTAGCGGTATGCGCACCACAGCAGCAGTACGCGCAAGTAGTAGAAGTATCTGCGGCACTCACTCGGCGTTTCCCTTCCTCGCGTACAGTGCCCCGAGGGCTTCGAGCGGTGCACCGAGGTCGGCTTTGCGCATCCACGGTGGAAGCTCGAGCTCGGCGAGGACTTGGGGTTGGGGTGGGGTTGGGGCAGACGATGAGGTAGACGTGGACGTGGAAGCAGAGGTGGACGTGGAAGCAGATGGGGAGGCCGTCCTAGGCTGGCCGGCCCCCGCCAGGCGCAGGACCTCCTCCACCGCCCACACCAGCCACCTCTCCTCCTCCGCCGCCTCCTCGCCCTCCCCGCCATGCTCATTCACCATCTCCGCGATCCTGCACGCAACGGCGGCGCGCCGCAGACGCTCCTCGTGTGTCAGGGCGTACGCCGCCCACTCGGTTGCGTTCGTGCTCTGGGTGGAAGCGGGCCTGGAGTTGGCGCCCTCGCCCAACAACGCGACGTTCTCGAGGACATCCTTCGCCCGGCGGTGCGCCCCGTTATCGGAGAGAACCTGTGCGAGGAGGGCGGCGATGCCGGAGAGCTTGAGGTATGGGTCCGGAGTGAGCGTCGAGGGGGGTAGGGACAGGGCCGTCTCGTACGCACTATCGCAGAATGGAGAGCTGGGTAAGCATCCGAGCGAGAGGAGCCACGACGAGGGCGGGGACGCACCGGGTGAGATAGCGCTCGCTGAGGGCGAGGTCGCCCTGGTTCTTCGCTTTTATGCCTGCGCGGAGGTCGCCGCGCAGCTCGGGCGGCCAGAGCGTGAACGAGGAGTAGAACTCGTAGCTAGATCGCTATGTATAAAACAAAGCTGGGCTTGGAATGATTTGAGCTGGGACGTACAGACCGAGTGCAGTCGCGCCTACACCGAGGCCAAGCAGCGCGGTGAAGAGCGTTGAGACACGGAGACCACTGGCGTGTTTTTGGTGTGGAATTGAAGGCGACGAGAGACGTCGGCAGTATAAACTGGCTGGCTTGCGCGGTGGACGAGCAAAGGAACGACGGGCTGTTAGTCGAGCTGCGGTGGACATTGTAGTAGCGGACGAAGACAATTTATAAGACAAAGTCAATATCTATCTATATCTCTATAATATAAGATGGAACTTTGTTTCTGGGACCGTGTCCTCCGCGTCATGCGGTGTACAGTAAGGATGCTGGCCGTATTGGTGGGGACGAAGGTATCTGCATCCTTGCCAACCCTCGTTTTATTTATTCTTGGGCATTTTTTTTTTCTGTATATATAAGTTAGCACCAGCATTAACGTAGAATCAGCAGCACTAGATACAATAGTTATTCCCTCGGCTGTTCCATCATGATCCTCGTGCCAATCAGCCTTCCTTCGTCGATCTCGAGCAAAGCTCAGCTCGCGCCCCATGCCACAAAAATGATTACCACGTCGTAGCTTCAAACACCCCATTTGTACTCTTGAAGGCATTTTACGGTTTGCTGGCCAGTGATCGATCAATTCAGCAGCAATGGGCGCCAGCTAACCACATCGGGACTTGGAATTTCCTTTTCGGGGAGTTGAGGCGGGTGAAACAAGATCACCGCGGGCAAGCCAGGAGATGCCCCCCCAACAAACCGTATAGATAGACTCGATAAACATCTAAAATTCATTTCCTGTAGTTCCCCGGTCAAAATACACACATAAGTTCAAATCATGTTCCATATTTGTGAGCAGATTAGGTGTGATTTGATATTCCGTCGATTTTTCATTCATCGTGTGTACAATTGTGGGGATAATATTACCAAAACTTAAGATTAAAGCTCCATTTGGAGGTAACGGAAAAACGTCCTGAATGAAAATTTGATGTGCCACCTCAGACTTGCCAACTTAGGACAAGAACTTCAAATTCTGTTTGCATTCAAGTTGGGTCGTCCGCGCCTACAGCACCGCCCTTCAATTTGAGGTTGTGTGATTTAATGAGGGCCCATCAGTATTTTGCTAAGAAATCAAGTTTTGTTCACAGATCCCCACTCTTCATTCATTCCGGCAACTAGACGTTCACTCTGCTACAAAACACATACTATCTACATACAACAACTCGAAATTGTGGTCACACTT
>MU266597.1:0-35449 GCA_021014945.1 Leucogyrophana mollusca | reverse complement strand
TGTACATATTTCCTTGGCGGACGAGAAGACACATTCGGGGGCACAGATGATGCTTGAGCTGGCAGGATGTCCATGGCAACACGAAAAAGGAGCGGGAAAGTTGATTATTTGCGCTGCATCGACAACACGCAATTAGTGACGGCTCGACATGATTCATTGCACCACACACCTCCCAGAACCGTACTATATCACTTGTCCTATCCCCCACCTCATCGTGGACACCTTCCTCTTCGCAGCGCTGCAATTCACACTCAGCGTCCTTGTGATTATCTGCGAGCAAAGAGTAAATTACATAGTGGTTTGAACATGCATAGCAGCTGGGACTTGATGTTACTAGAGGCAGCAGAGACAGTGGATAGGGGGAGGCGGAAGATTGGCGGGAGAGAGAGCACATCATTAATAGGCAGTTCACATACTTCCCCGAAGTAAGCGAAGTGTAATTCGTCCCAATTCGCAAATGCGAAGTGGGCCGAATTGACGCACTTCGCGTGTGGGTGTGAACTGAATTCGAACCCAGTTCAGTCCGCCAGCAACACTACATCGAATGACAACATTAAAATGTCTTCAGGCGATTCGAGGGTTCCATTCGGGAAAAGAACAACAATATGCCAAGGTAGCAAGACATAAGGGATATGGTCACTTATCTCGTCACACAACCACATCACCCACTTGCGCGGATCAGCTCTGTCAGCTTTTCAGCATTCATCCCAGACGACCTCGGAGTGATGGAGCATGGGAACGGGAGGGGATGGCTACATAGCGAACCACAAAACTGAGCTGATGCCCACGACAATGACACAACACTCACATAGTTAATCCGCTGGACATCTTGCCATCAATATCGATGTCATTGCCGTGGGCATCCTTTGCTCTCGCGAATTTGAATGTGGCAAGCATGAGGGCCATCGATGACCATAGAGATGCATCCGCCATATATTTTCCTGCGCATCCTGCAAGATCCCTAAGCAAGTTTGGGAGTCTTATATACCCATAAAGACCTACCTCTCCTGCCAAATCCGAAGCCGTAATCCACTTTATCATCCGTCAGTGAGCCATTAGCAGCGAGGAAGCGTTCAGGGATGAACTCCAAAGAGTTCGTGTACTTGGTCTCATCATGTGCCATCGCCCTGAAGGAAGTATTGCTAGGTGACGATCGGTGAAACATCTCGCCGCATCTGCTTACCACACGTTTGGTACTATCGTCGCCCCTATAATTGAGTTAGTCACGGAGGACATGGTAGGGGCAGGTTGAATACCTTTGGGTATGAGGTAGCCATTGTAGAAGTCGTCTTCAGTTGTAGCATGGGGTACACCTGTAGACGCCAACCGTCGTTGAGTTAGTGACGCCGCGAAGATGAAGCATTACTAACCTAAGGGGAACGCCGGCCGCCACCTGAGAGTTTCACGGAGGATTGCATCAATGTAAGGCAGCGACTCTCTATCGTCAAAGTTCGGAAGTCGATCCGTGCCGACAACTGAGTTGATTAGCTGATACGCGCGTTCCTGCACCGCGGGATACAGTATCATCGCAAGGATGAAGACACGCAAGGTGGATTGTGTCTGGTGGGTGCTTCAAAAGGCGAATCAGGCGGGGGATGCAGGCGGCTACTCACAGTTTCAGCTCCGGCTAGCGTCATTGTGGTAAGTCCCGACGTAATTCAGTAGGGCCATGCATGAAACACTTTAGACTCACCCATGAACATCGTCGCAGCAACGTCTTTAATTGCCCTCGTAAGCTCGCCCGTATCGTCTTTGCCTTCGACCTTGCGCATGGCATCAGATATCATAGAAGGTGTACTTGTTCCTGCAGTCTAACACAAATTAACACAGATGCTCACTTCAGCAAAAGCAGCACCGGGTTAACGATTGGGGACGTACTAGGGCTTGCTGTGTGTACTGGAACGTAGATTCAACCCATTCCTTTGCATATCTTCTAGCTTCAGCCGCTCTCCCATTAATGGCCATGCCAGGGAACCACGAAGGGAAACGTAAAACTGTGTTCCAGAGGTCAGCATTACAGCACAAATCCCAAAGTCCCACATACGGAAAGGAAAGGCGCTGATAATAGCTGCTACCTCGGGCCTCAGATCTTCTGTGATAATTTTGGTTGCTTTGTCAATCACGACGAGGAAAGAGTCGTCGCAGGATGTGGGTTCATAACCATATACGGCCGACATGATAATGGACCCAGAGTGCCTGTGAACATATAACACTAAGAATGCGCGACCGTGAACAAAAAAACCTACAGCTTTCTGCAGGTTGAATAGTAAGTATCAGACACACGTTTGAATCATCATAGAAGGACAAACAAGTGTTCCAGATAGTTTTCGGGGCTTCTGATCAGGTTGAGCAACAGTTCGTGGGCTTTCTGGAGCTGGACAGGACGATACTCTAGGGCGGCGTCTGGCCTTACAGCTTGATGGATGAGCCTCCTGAGAGCACCGACAAAGATTAATTTCTACGCTATCGAAAGAGGAGACATCATACCTGTGGTGACGCCAGCCCGGACCGTAGCGTAATAGCACAGAATTAAAGCCCATTCCGAGGCTGTAGAGGACGTCTTAGTGTCATTCGCATCACCTTTTGTAGGCTAAGTGACGCACGGTTCAGTGGTGGCGATCACCGGCCGATCGGAGTAGATATGAGAGCGTTGCTCCATTAGAGCTTTTGCGACTTGCTCCGAGTTGATAACTATGATATGCTGAGAAAATAAACGAGTGTAGATGAGGTCGCCTAAGAACACAACACAGAGAGCACTATAAGAAAGCTTAAACTGTGAGGAAAAGATAGGTCATATGCTTACCGTATACAGCTCCCCACTTGGTGTAAGACAGCCATGGAGCTTCAGTATCAATACCAGTGACATTACCCACCACTGGCAAGGGTGGTGGCCCCGGAGGCAAAGGATGTCCTTTGTCTTTCTTGCGATTGCCAATGACAACTACCACTGCCGCTAGAACTGCGAGAGCAGTTAGAGGAACGTTCGTCACTACTGCCATCGAAGCGAGCGTGAGGGGGATATTGAAAAGGACGAGTGCATGTTGTGGGCAATAAATACATATGGCAAGTTCCAGCTCCAGTGTTCGCAGTCGGGCTTTACGGTCTCTGGGCCTGGCAGCAATTGAAATCGCACACAAACCTAGCTACTTGTGGACCGCTTCCAAGCAAGCCGCTGCCGAAAACGTAAATGGTCAGGGTAGTCAGAGCGATATTATTGCACGATTAAAAAATCCCGAGGGGTCAAGAAACCTCAACTTTGTCTCCCATAGGCAGACCAAAGTCTGGAATGAGGGTGGTCGTTACCCTCAACTGCAAAACGGGTGGTGGCCGAATGGGCCTATTCTGTTTTCCGTTCAGGATTGTGGGTGCTTGAGCCTCATTTTGAGATACAGTATTGTCTGCGAGGTGTGGGCGTTTGTGATAGGCCAGTTTTAGGCCGTTATTGACGAAGCGCCGATGGCAGATCGCGCCTCAACCTACCTCAGCTTACAAATTTCTAGGATGAAGCTCTTATACCTTAGCCGAGTTGGACCATGACACGGGTCATTTTGACTGGTACGCGCTGGGATCTGGAATTCTTCCTCCATTTCGCTTTCACACTTACAATTTGTATCAGTGCTCGGGGCTACCGACTTGACCACACAGATTCAACATCCACACCGAGCCAAGTTCTATGCACTTGTGGAGGCGGAAAATCGGCGCGAACGAACAAGGACCCGCGCAGCCTCCTCGTCTGAAGGGAAAGTGCACTGGAATGATCGATTCACCCTGTATGCGCTTCTGGACTTTCACCTCATCTATTGTGCCTTACCCAACAACGTAGCACGTTAAGGAACACATCTGATTTATGCATATCTATCTACACTACTTTCCAGAACTCTCCCAGCGCCAACAGCGCGGGCGCGCCAATGGTCATATTTGGGATGGATGAACTGGTTGGGAAAGCCACGATTGCTGTTGGTGACCTGCTAGAGTACGGGAAGAAAGGAAGCGGTTCGTGGATGTTTCTCGTCTTTGCATGCTCAAGTGACGTATCGAGGTTGCCAGAGTTTACGTTGCCAACGAGAAGGCCGCGCGGAGTGTCGCTAAGGGCAAATTTAATCCTCAGGGCTCAACACCTGGGCGGCGACCGTGTATTAACATCAAATCATCTCCACAAAGACATTAAAGTGGGTGAATTGTTTGATTCCGGTCTCACAATGGTGGGCAGAAGTCGTTCAGCCGATCTTGACCGTCTCTCCCCACCTAGATTGACATCCTTGAACCAAACCCTAGCGGTGGTCCGCACCGCGGGTCGGTCACACTCCGACCAGCAATGCATCTTGACCGGTCAGTTTCTCTCAACACGCTCGCGAATGATTGCTATGCCTCTTTTCATCGTTCTGGTGACACAAGGAGCCTCCAACTAGCCCTTCAGCACTATTCCGCCGCATTGGACCTGTGTCCGCTTGATCATCCCGAGCGCTCTACATCCCTTAACAATCTCGCCGCTGCACAGCTCGCTCGTTTTAGGCATCAAGGCAACACGTCGGACCTCGAGCTGGCCTTCGAGAATGCTCGCGTCTCTCTCGAATCGTGCCCACCTCATCACCCTGATCATTCTGCATGTCTCAACAACTTTGCCATTATTCTACATGCTCGATTCCAGCAGCTGGGCCATATATCTGATCTCAAGCAGGCCCTTGAGCACAATGCCAGCGCACTGAAATATCGTCCTCCCGGACATCCAGATCGCTGGATGACGCTCAACTCTATTGGCAGTGTGTATCTGACGTACTTCCAACAGAGAAAGGTCCCGCGTGACCTGGAAATGGCACTCCGCCACTATCGTGCTGCGTTGGACGCCGTACCCTCGGGCATGGTGGCCCTCTGGATTCTGCGAAGCAACTTGGCTAATGCCCTGTGCGCCCGCTTCCAGCGCCAGGGTGAGCCGGGAGACCTCGAGCGGGCGATTGTGCACTATCGTGCCGCGCTACACACGCGGCCATTCACAGACCCTGGGCGCTCCAAGTCGTTCAATAATCTCGGCGCTGCTCTCTACATTCGGTCTGAACACTTTGGGAACAAGACAGATCTGGACATGGCCATTCAAAACCATCGATCCGCCCTCAGATTGTGCCCGCCAGGACATCCCGACCGCCCTATATCGCTCTACAACCTCGCTGGCGCGCTGTCGGCGCGCTTTCGTAGGAGGGGTCAAACTGCCGATTTGAAAATGGCGCTGAAGCTCCACCGCGCTGCTCTGTGGCTCCGTCCCGCTGGACATCCTCATCGTTCGCTTTCGCTGAAAGGTTTCGTCCACACCCTCCGTCTCTGCTTCCAACAACGAGATCAGCTTCCAGACCTGAAACTCATTATCGCACCCGATGACATAACCCTGCAATTGGAAGACACCCCAGCACCTGCATCAGTCAAAAGCACTACCACGGGTCTAATCGTTTCTTATCAGAAGCCAGACTCCCCGACAGACTTAGAGCTTGCTCATGAATATTTTCGTACTGCTCAAAATTCTCGCAAGCCAGACGACCCTGATCGGTTTGCACTGCTTGATGGTCTCGCCAACATTCTTCGCGCCCGCTCTGAGCACCAAGCATCAGAGTCCAAACACCAATCCATAGATGAGCCTCGCCCTACCGTGCCAGACAACTTCGACTCTTTGATTTCCAGCGAAGTTATCAATGACCTCGTCGCTCTTTACGAAAAGCATGATACCATCACTCACATCATTCAGGCCATTGAGCATTTTCGGGGGCCACCTCTACAACTATCAGATCACCACCGCAGTCCCAGCTTGCTTGGGAATCTCGCCAACGCCTTCCGCATCCGATTCGACCATAACAGAGATGCTCGTGACTTGGATACGTCCATCGAGTATCATCGCGCCGCGTTGGACCTACATCCCGAAGGGAGCACTCTGCGCGTAGAATCACTGAACTCTTTAGCCATTGCCCTGATGGCTCGCTATCGTCTTCTGAGGGACCCGGGAGATTTACGTCGTGCTGTTAATTACCATTTCGATGCCCTAGAGCTGTGTCTGCAAGGACACCGCGACTACTCGATAACACTCCTCAACCTTGCTATCGCCATACAGAAACCCTTCCCCGCTCGCCTTTCCCACGGAGTTGAACTGACCGATCTGAGGCTAGAGATCGAGGAGAATCTAGAGGCTATGACGGATGGGAACGCCCCCGGACATCCGCTGCTGGCAGGTGTTCATGGGCATCTTGCTACGGAGTATCTAGAGAGATATGATGATTCAAAGCAGAACATGGATCTGCATGAAGGGTTCCGGCACCGGGAGCTAGCGTCGACCTACGTGAGTGGTGGCCCCTGGCAACAATTTAGGGCATCGTATCGATGGATTCGCGATGCCGAAATGTTTGGCCACTCATCCGCCATGCGCGCCTACCGAACCTCGTTGAGTCTTCTTGACCGGCACATCACTGTAGCGTTTTCGGTCGTATCTGGTCATCGGGCGGTCAAGCAAGTTCCTGCTGCTCTCGTTGCAGACGCCGCCTCGTGTGCAGTCCGTCAAAAGCTGGTTTCTGCTGCTGTAGAGTTATTGGAGCAGGGGAGAACGGTCCTCTGGACGCAGCTCGCGCGGTTCCGCACTCCTCTCGAAGACCTGCGCAATGTCCCCGAGGTCGGGAGGAGGCTGGCACACGAGTTTGAGAGACTGAGCGAAGAGCTGCTTGCATTACAACACTCGACCGGGCGGCCTGAGGCGGAGGCACGGCGATATGGGCAGCTGTCGATGGAGTGGGATTCTTTGATTGCACAGATCCGAAAGGCAGAGGGTT
The DNA here is from genome assembly GCA_021014945.1 of Leucogyrophana mollusca. Classification (NCBI taxonomy): domain Eukaryota; kingdom Fungi; phylum Basidiomycota; class Agaricomycetes; order Boletales; genus Leucogyrophana; species Leucogyrophana mollusca. Next base: position 28,649 of record MU266597.1, on the reverse strand, counting down.
TTTCCCATTTCCTGATGCCCCCGTCGTTCTCTCACCTCCAAGAGGCTGCTCGCGACGGGCCAGTCATCGTTGTCAACAGCAGCCAATACTCATGCGACGCCATCATTGTGCTGCACATAGGCCCGCCCATCCATGTTCCTCTTGTACAGATCACCCTCGACGACGTCGCACAGCTATCATCAAAGTTTGCGGATATCTTGAAATGCCCTGCCGCCCCCGGAGAAGACAAGAGGAGGGAAAGTCAGCTGATTGCTTTGTTGCGAGAACTGTGGGATCTTGTGGTCCGCCCTATCGTCGAGGAGTTGTCGAGTATAGAACAGGTCCCAAAAGGATCGAGGATCTGGTGGTGTCCTACGTCAAAGTTCACATCGTTGCCCTTGCATGCTGCAGGGTGCTACCGCAAGGGGGAGCCCAACCTATCCAACGTCTTCGTGTCATCGTACACCCCGACATTATCTGCTCTCATAAGGAGCAGACGGTCTAGGGCAGCTATGCCAACAAGATTTGCTGCCATCGGTCAAGCCAACCCGGGTGGTGACCTCGAAAGGGAGCTCAAGTCTGTCGACAAGGAAATCAGGCTAGTACAAATGGCGGTACCAGAATGGGTCCCATTCACGTGTCTGTCTGGCCGTTTGGCAACGGATATAGCTGCTCTGGACGCACTGCGGGCACACAGCTGGGTCCACCTGGCGTGTCACGGCAGACAAGACACGGTGCAACCATTTGCGTCGTCCTTTGCGATGAGCAACAGACCACTTTCGCTGCTTGACATTATCAATGCTGATGTGGGCTGTCCAGAGTTTGCGTTTCTATCGGCGTGCCATACCGCTGTCGGTGACTATACGATACCCGATGAGGTGATCCATCTGGCGGCAGGGATGCAATTCGCGGGTTTCAAAAGTGTGATAGGGACGATGTGGGCGGTTGATGACCAAGTTGCGCACCACATGGTAACCAACTTTTACGATTCTCTATTCAGCGAGGGGATGGATTGGACCAAGGCTGCAGGGGCGCTGAACAAGGCGGCAAGGAACGTAGACAAAAAACAAGTGCCGTTGGAGCAGCGGATAGTGTTTATTCATATTGGAGCGTAGATTAATTGCGGTGAGTGAGTGATTGTCCCTGTCTGTAATTATAGCACACAGAACTAGCTTCCATCCGTAAGCCGTCGTAGCACAATGGTAGTGCGTTGCCTTCCTAAGCACCTGCTAGGCAAAGGTTGCGGGTTCGATCCCCGTCGTCGGTAGTTGGAAACTACAAGCGGTTAATTTTTATTTTTTATTCCTTGGGAATGCCGAAGCAATTTTTGGAACGTTTTCACTTCTTTGCATGCGACGATGTTCTACTCCACCGTGAGCCTTGCCGTCCGTCTCCTTGGCTCATTGCTTTGACTGTGGGTTATCGACGGCGTTGACACTCGCAGTGTGAGACTATCTCCAACGTAGCGCTGAGATTATAGCTATGTAGCTTGTTGATTGGGATCACTATATACACCGCCCTTGTGGATTTGATGGTACATAAACCGCAGTCGCTTGTTCTTTATTTTACTCCACTTCGACTTATCGCACGTCCGCCTTGAGGCTGCCCGGAACGATCGCTACAGTCTTTAGACGCCCCGATCGTGATATCGATAGCGCGATTTGAAAAGCCAGCTCGCAGCGCTTCCTATAAAACCTAAAACATAACCAATCTTCATCTTTAGACTCCAAACATGTCCGCAGACATCGCCCCACTCATAAAGCTTGACCTCCCTTCCGTCGAAGAGTTCAGAAAGAGAAAGGTCGCTCTTATTTCTGGTGCGTATTTATCTCACTGCGGAATGTGACATCCATCGTCTCTCGCCTTTGGCTTGGGTAATCGATGAACGCGTACTTTACCAATACCCTGGCCGATGACAGTCGATGTCCACCTTTATCTACGTTGATTGCGGCACGATGGCGAGGTACTGACTGTGACTTTTTCCCCGCGTCTTATAGGTATTACTGGTCAGGATGGATCATACTTGTGAGTGCTATATCCCCTGCTCTTCTTTCAGGCTTGTCACGCGACCGGCTTCCGCGTTTCGAGTTAGTCTGGGATGCTTATGCATCGAGGTCGATTAGACACCGCCCTCATGAGCGCGCATGCTACGATAATCGGATAACGAAGCGTTGAATTTGTGTTTGCTCGCATATACCACGACTTTCCGTCTCTTTTGATATTCTCGTCGCGCATATACTCACGTCCTGACCGCTACCCAGGACAGAGCTCCTTCTTTCCAAAGGATACCAAGTTCACGGGATCATCCGTCGCTCGTCTAGTTTCAACACTGGACGGTTGCACCATTTGTACGAGGACCAACATGAGCGTGCGTTTTCCTTCCTCTCCCAGTGTCATCCCTGCCCCAACACCGTTGACTCGCAGGCCCAAACAAATTCCACCTCCACTACGGCGATCTCTCCGACAGCACCAACCTCGTCTACATCCTCGCTCAGGTCCAGCCTTCAGAGATCTACAACCTTGGCGCCCAATCCCACGTCAAAGTCTCTTTCGAGATGGCCGAATACACCGCCGACGTCGATGGTCTCGGCACCCTCCGTCTCCTCGACGCTATCCGCACGGTCGGGCTTACAGCACACACCCGCTTCTACCAAGCCTCGACCTCCGAGCTGTACGGCAAGGTCGTCGAAACGCCGCAGAGCGAGACCACGCCATTCTACCCTCGCAGCCCTTACGGCGCGGCGAAGCTGTACGCCTACTGGATCACGGTAAACTACAGAGAGGCTTACGGGATGTATGCGTGCAACGGGATCTTGTTCAACCACGAGAGCCCGCGCCGAGGGCGGACGTTCGTCACCAGGAAGATCACCAGGGCTGTGGCGGATATCAAGTTGGGCAAACAGAGCTGCTTGTACTTGGGAAACATTGACGCGCGGAGAGATTGGGGTCACGGTGCGTCCACCCTGATACTCCTGTCCCATCTTCATGTTCTGAGGTGCGTTTTCCGGGGGTGCATATAGCCAAGGACTATGTCGAGGGTATGTGGCGCATGCTGCAGCAGCCAGAGCCGGAAGATTTCGTCCTCGCAACTGGAGAGACGCACCCCGTGCGCGAGTTCGTCGACAAGGCGTTCGGCGTCGTGGGGATAACGATCAAGTACGTTGCGCGCTCTTCGGCATACACCTAGGAATAACAGCGTAACCTCCCAGATGGCGTGGTAACGGCACCGACGAAGAGGGCGTCGACGCACAGACGGGTCGTGTGGTCGTCAAGATCGACCCGATGTACTTCAGGCCTGCCGAGGTCGAGTGCGTGTCTTCCTCCTCTCGTCCTATTCGCGAACACTTACAATGACCTCCCCAGCCTCCTCCTCGGTAATCCCGCAAAAGCGGAGCGCCTCCTCGGGTGGAAGCGCAAAGTCGACTTTGACTCTCTCGTAAAGGAGATGGTGGAGTCAGACTTGAAGGCAGTACAGAGCCTTGTCGAAGACCAGAACTAGGATGCAAGAAGCGATCACAAAAATAGGATAACGACTCGATGCTGACATCGCATGTACTACGACCGCAACCTCGATGAACTCTTTTACTTGGATCGAAATCCTAGCTGTAATGTTGAATGTGATACGTCTGCGTTTTGGGTGCCATCATGAACCGAGAGATGTGAGACGGGTCTGTATGTTCTCGAAGCAACTCATCCTCTCTCTCACGCAGCAAACAAATCGTTTCTGATTCCCCTCATATTTTTAGCTGGGTCCAGGTTTGAATTATTGTATTATGGTAAAGATGAAAGGGCCCCTCGTGACTGTTCGCGCTGACGCAGTGACCTGACCTGACGCCGGTTCACGCTTCGTTCCCAGAGCCTTGAGCATTCGCTATCTCATACATTTTCCGCACGCATCCGTGCGAGAGCCCGCTGGGAAACCGATTTACTGCGGATATTTGGGCTAGCCGCGGAGTCCCGTTATCACATCAATGTCACGAGCGATGAGCCCAAAGTTTCTCTCCTTAGTCATTGGAGTCAAGCGCCCCACCCATTCGTATTTAAACTACTCTACGGCAGCACGACTCACGATTCCCCTTCGAGTTTTCTCAGTTCGCCGTGCCATGTCTGTACCCACACTCCCCCTGAACGACGGCAACCATGTCCCCTGGATCGCCTTTGGCACCGGAACGGCGCTGTATCAACAGGACGCCACACAAGCCGTGCGCCTCGCAATCGATAACGGGTTCACCCACCTCGATGGCGCACAAATGTACAACAATGAGGAGACGCTGGGCGCTGGGGTCGTCGCCTCGGGGAAATCGCGCTCTGAGTTGTTCATCACGACAAAGCTCGCAAAGTTGCAGACTGGGGAGACCGCGAAGACCGCACTGCAAACATCCCTGAAGAAGCTGGGCATCGCACAGGTCGACTTGTACTTGATCCATGTACCTCGTCAACACGAGGGACAGCTGAAGCAGGTGTGGAAGGACATGGAGGCATGTAAGAAAGAGGGGCTTACCAAATCCATTGGTGTCTCAAACTTTCAACCGGCTCACCTGGAAGAAATCTTGGAAGTCGCTACTATTCCTCCCGCCGTTAATCAGGTGGGTAAATATTGCTCCGTGCGAGCGTGGAATGGTCTAACACCCCGCCTACAGATCGAGCTCCACCCGTACGTTTGGAAGTCCCTTCAGCCTGTCATTGCCGTGCACAAGGAGCACGGCATAATCACTTCCTCCTTCGGTGGTCTCTCGCCCCTCTTCCGAGCAAAAGGAGGTCCTCTGGATCCCGTTATAGAGCAAATACGGGCGAGGTTAGAAGCTACCCGTGGAAAGCCCGTATCTGACGGACAGGTATTGAACAAATGGATGCAGCAGAAGGGTATTCTTGTTGTTACGTGAGCCCACATCACGACTTGATGAATGTGTCGCAGCTGAAATCACCCCAGCACATCGTCAAAGGCAGAGCGTATCAGGGAATACGTTGACACGTCCAATGTCCCCGAGCTGACCTCCGAAGAGGTGGACTTGATCGAAGAGACCGGTTCGCAGGTTCACAAGAAGTTCTTTGTAAGCTTCTTCGCCTAGGCGCGCTGCGATAAAGCTGACTCTGCCTTCCCAGTGATTTTGTTGTCCGGCCAGCGGAACAGGAGTCGGCGAAGTCGTTACTGTAGAAGTAAACGGAACCGGGCAGTGTATCGTTTATAGGTTACTTCGGACTGCTGGGCGACTTCGAACCGTGTTTCTTCAACATTGACGACTGAGATCATTCCAGGCTGCGTCTCCTTCAGCGAGAGTCACCAGAGTTTCCAGCGTGACCATGTCTGAGGCACTGAGACCTATATCTTCCTGCAGTCGCTGGTAGTGTTGTAAAAGCGCGTGGGTCCTCTTGGTATCTCTCTGCAGTGCATCCATTGTTCGATCGCAATCGCGCCCGATCAGCTCCCTTGTCAACTCGATCGACGGACGAAGCGTATCGCACCACTAGCCTATCAGGTCGCCTGGAACGAAAGCCGTGGTAATAATTCCAAGCTTGGGAGACGTGACTCCACACAACTTCAAGTTCGTAGACAAATCCTCGGTGGTTACTTGGATGACTGACGTAGTTGGATAAGAACTTGAGCAACATCTTAAACCGCCTAAAATGACCCTCATCGCTCAGGTACTTGTGCCAGCTATTGCTCTGGACGAGGGCATGAATGATGTGAACATGTGCGTAGCTTTGAGCGAGGTAGACCGAAGTGTTGGGTGACAGGAGTCCTGTTAGTTCTGAGGGCGACGGCGGTGCGATGGAAGAACCCGCCAGGCGAAGTGAACTCAGAGTCGGTAGAAAGTCGGATGTGAACAGCGCCTTCAGGCTGGCTGCACAAAGCGCTTCTGACCGACTCCGCTACACATAGTGTAGCGTGACGGAATACCAGAGAAGTTGAACCCATAGCCCAGATAATGGTTTCCACAACATACATGTTCTTCACCTGGCTGGTGATCTCCGGCAACTGCTTCTCGGTAATCCCGTAAAAGCAGAGGGCCCCCTCGGGTGGAAGCGCAAAGTTGAATTTGACTCCCTCGTGAAGGAGATGGTGGAGTCAGACTTGAAGGCAGTGCAGAGCCTTGAGCGCTTGAGCATTCGCTATCTCATACATTTTCCGCACGCATCCGTGCGAGTCCCGCTATCACATCAATGTCACAAGCGATGAGCCCAAAGTTTCTTCCTTAGTCATTGCAGACAAGCGCCTCACTCATTCGTATTTAAACCATTTTACAGCAGCACGATTCACGATTTCCCTTTGAGTTTTCCCAGTTCGTCGTGTCATGTCTGTGCCCACTCTCCCCCTGAACGATGGCAACTACGTACCCTGGATCGCCTTTGGCACCGGAACGACGCTGTATCAACAGGACGCCACACAAGCCGTGCGCCTTGCAATCGATAACGGGATCACCCACTTCGATGGCGCACAATTGTACAACAATGAGGAGACGCTGGGCGCTGGGGTCATCGCCTCGGGGAAATCGCGCTCTGAATTGTTCATCACGACAAAGGTCGCAAAGTTGCAGGCTGGAGAGACCGCGAAGACCGCACTGCAAACATCTCTGAAGAAGCTAGGCGTCGCGCAGGTCGACTTGTACTTGATCCATGGACCCCGTCACCACGAAGGACGGCTGAAGCAGGTGTGGAAGGACATGGAAGCATGTAAGACAGAGGGGCTTACCAAATCCATTGGTGTCTCGAACTTTCGACCGGCTCACCTGAAAGAAATCTTGGAAGTCGCTACTATTCTTCCCGCCGTTAATCAGGTGGGTAAATGTTGCTCCGGGCGGGCGGAGAATGGAGTCTCAGTCTGCCGTTCGATACCAATATCAGCTAGTGGTCTAATATCCCGCCTACAGATCGAGCTCCAACCGTACGTTTGGAAGTCCCTTCAGCCTGTCATTGCCGTGCACAAGGAGCACGGCATCATCACTTCTTCCTACGGTGGTCTCTCGCCCCTCTTCCGAGCAAAAGGAGGTCCTCTGGATCCCGTTATAGAGCAAATACGGGCGAGGCTAGAAGCTACCCGTGGAAAGCCCGTATCTGACGGACAGGTGTTGAACAAATGGATGCAGCAGAAGGGTATACTGGTTGTTACGTGAGCCCACATCACGATTTGATGAATGTGTCGCGGCTGATATCATCCCAGCACATCGTCAAAGGCAGAGCGTATCAGGGAATACGTTGACACGTCCAATGTCCCCGAGCTGACCTCCGAAGAGGTGGACTTGATCGAAGAGACCGGTTCGCAGATTTACCAGCCATTCTATGTAAGCTTCTTCGCCTAGGCGCACTGCGATAAAGCTGATTCTGCCTTCCCAGTGATTTGTTGTTCGGTTAGCGGAACAGAATTGGCGAGGTCGTTACTGTAGAAGCAAATGGAACTGGGTAGTGTATCGTTTTTGGGTTACTTCGGACTGCTGGGCAATTTCGAAGGGTGTTCCTTCAACATTGACGACTGAGATCATTCCAGGCTGTATCTCCTTCAGCGAGAGTCACCAGACTCTCTAGCGTGAGCATGTCTGAGGCACTGAGACCTATATCTTCTTGCAGTCGCTGGTAGTGCTGTAAAAGCGCGTAGGTTCTCTTGATATCTCTCTGCAGTGCATCCGTTGTTCGATCGCAATCGCGCCCGATCAACTCTCTTGTAAACTCGATCGATGGCCGAAGCGTATCGCGCCACTGGCCTATCAAGTCGCCTGGGATCTGAAAGCTGTGGTAATAATTCCAAGCTTGGGAGACGTGACTCCACACAACTTCGTAGACATATCTTCCGTTGTTACTCGGGGAACTGGCGTAGTTGGATAAGAAGTTTGGGTGGTTGAAAAGGGCGACCAGGTAGCATGATATGTTTGCAGAAAAGCGACCCATTCGTGCATCATGGAGCTCTTGAGCAACATCTAAACATCGCTCAAGATGACCCTCGTCACTCAGGTACTTGTGCCAGCTATTGCTCTGGACGAGAGCATGGATGATGCGAACATATGCGTAGCTTTGAGCGAGGTAAACCGAAGTGTCGGGTGATAGGAGTCCTGTTAGGTCCGAGGGCGACGGCGGTGCGATGGAAGAACCCGCCAGACGAAGTGCCGCGAGGAAATCAGAGTCGGCGAAAAGTCGCATGCGAACAGCGCCTTCAGGAGGGTCGCACAAAGCGCTTCTGACCGACTCCGCTACGCGGAGCGCAGCGTGACGGAGTACCGGAGAAGTTGAACCCATAGCCCAGATGATAGTTTCCACAAAATACACGTTCTTCACCCTGCTGCTGATCTCCGGCAACTGACTCAGTACGAGTAGACCGTCCGCTGCCGCAGATTCGTCATCAGTTTCTTGGGCGTGGAGAACGAACTCCAGCAACCAGGTGAAGTCCGCTGTTTTAAGAGAGGGGCAGCCGTGAATTGGAAACGCCCAAATGTGCCAAAGGTGATCGGAATCCACGGAGGGATCACTGGCTGCCATGACCGCTAGCCGTAATGCGGAGCGCGCATAACTCCAGTGATCCAGCCACCCTGGGGATGTACACCGAACCCCACTCCACACCTGCGTTTCGCTCACACGCATCGTCCACGAAAGCTCGTGGTACTCTCCATAGAAGGCCTGGCGAAACTCCGGACACGACAGAAGGTTTTCGACAGATTGCAAAAGCCTCAGAGCATAAATAGCCTCGCTATTCAAATGAGTGACTTCGATGCCAATGGGCAGGGTCCGGCGGATTTGCTGCAGAACCGACCTCAGGACGGTACCAATAAATTCGCTAGCAGTGTGGTGAGAGGACATCGATGCGGGGACAATCTTTTGCTCACCATTTATCCAGGCGAGTGAGCTGTCTGCGGTCCACCTTCAGGCCAATTAATAACCCAGCAGCCAGTAGACAGTTGGCGAGGACATCGTCCGTGGGTAAGACCTGCGCTGTCAGCAATCTCGAGACGAGATCAAAGCTGTCCTCTCTTGTTGACGTTCTTTCCTTCTCTGCCCACGCGTGAGAATCCATGATGCAGTGGAGAGTGAGATGTGAAACCCATGGTAGTTGCGTGTCAGGGATGACTCCCCATGCAAAATGTTGCGAGGGCCTCATAATTATGTTATCGACAGCGACGCAAATAAATCTGAGGTCTGCATCTGGAAGATGAGTGTATCGTCTCTCCACAAATCCCGGAAAGTGCTCTAGTTCATGTCGACCAAGCTCATGGCTGTGAAAGATCCTTCGCAGCTCTGGGCCTTCGCTGTGACGTCTCTCGAGGTAGAGGTGCAGCAGGGCCTTCCCGCACGCGAAGGCCCGATCTCGAGAGGTCACCATCAGTCGCCCATCTAGGCGATTATAAGACCCCGCAAAGCAACTGAAAAAACAGTCGCAGAGAGTTGACATGATGACTGAGATGTTCATGACGTCTGGCCATTCAACTTCTGGTACCAGATAAGCTGCAGAACAAATGACTTCGGGATCTGTTTGTGTTTCGAGGAGCCAGGAGACGGCCAATGCGTCCAGAGGAACCGAGGACTTCTCGGGGAGTATGACAGCTGAAAAACAACGGTAGTCAGAACAAAGCACCATAATCATTGTACATGCAGGGTGGGGATGATGCTCACCCGCTGTATCGATGGGAAGATCACATAGAGGGTACGTTTTCGGGCGAGGAAGCAGCATATTCAGGAAACGGCCGACGTGTTCACTCCACCGACGACGAAGATCCTCGTGATGACGCCACATGTGTTTCCAAGAAGATCGCAGGAACTTTGACAATGGAGTCTGATATGGACAATATGGGGAAGCCAATGAAGAAAAAACGACGATGGCATAGAACAGAATACCAGCAGCCACAGCACCGATTATCGCCGAAGCGACAGTTTGCTGCTGGGACCACATATTTGCGGCCAGTGCGACTCCAAAAAGCAGGAGGGACACTTGAAGCAACACGGGAAGAGCACTTAAAACGTTGTCAAAGTGCCACGTCTGCATCGCGTCGAACTTTTGTTGTCTCCTTCTGCCGCGCGATTCGATTGTTTCTCCAACTCCGAGATGGGAATAGTGACTCAGCCACTGCTTTCCCAGCACCGCTCCGAGGGCTGCGAGGAGGCTCGCAGCGAGGCTGGCGTAGATGAGGGTCTGCACCCATATAACTGAGATTCCGGGCCCGCTCCATGGCGGTATATCTATGGGAAAGCTTTCCGCAGCGTATGTGCTATTGCTCACAGCATGGATGAGCACCTCGAGAAGGTGATTAGTCTTGACGGTTGGGTTTGGCCCTAAGTTTGGTTCCATGGCTACGATGAACGACGTATTGACAGCGGAGAAGAGACCCGACTGCAAGGTGGGTGAGTATTATCCCAAGACTCTATAGCGCATGGTGGGAGTGCTCACAAATATAAGTACTATATCCATATCGCCCTTGTACTTCTCGAGAAACTCGTTGTCGTACTCGGCAGCCTCTGAATTGTAGGTCGCCCAGAATCGAGCACGATGGTCTTGATTTCCATGGCCAGCAATAGTGGGACGCTGAAGAGTGTCTAAGATCTGTTGAAGGAGTTTCTGAGTCCTATAAGGTTTTCCAAGGAGCTTTCATTAAGCACAGGATACAGTAAAGTCCGGAGCCGAGTGACTTACATGTCAGATCCTGTAGGTCTGGCATCATCGTTAGATATCCCGAACTTTCGATCAGACGCGAGTGCCTCAGCAAGTGCAGTCGTGTCCTCCATCACAGTATAAAGACCGGATTGCGGGGGATACTGCTCGATAAGTCCGCCAAAATACATCACCTCTTAGTTGCGAAGCTAAGGCGGTCATAAGCAACAATGGTGAGGAAGCGAGATAATATTGGCTTGGTTGTCGCGGGCGGATAGAATCATCGTCCGCTGTCCAAGATTCCCACAGCGGGCCGGGATGCTTCGAAAATCGAGATCCAGTGCACCTTTGCGTGTTCAAGGTCCAATCTAGTATACATTGTCAATTAGCATGATTTCATTTCGTGTTCTTCGGTCTACTGCTCGTGCCGTAGAGATAGAGCCAATCGTGAATGATCTAAGCGTGATTCTGTCCTGTCCTAGCATTCGCGTAGTTCTCAAGGAACCACGTGGCGGTCTCTTGGAGTGCTGTATACACGGCATCAGTGACGAGAATGGAGAAAATAGATGAAAAGCAACTGACCGACGTCGAATGGCGTAAACTTGAAGTCCCTGCCAATAAGACTAAGCAGCTTCTCGTTTGAAGCCGGTTTGCGGTCTTGGCCGTTATCATTGGCCTCGTTTTCGAACTAATATAAATGCCAATGTGATGCAGCGATTAAATATAAGCTTAGGCAAGAGACGGAATATTTTACTTCGGCCTTGCCATCGAACTTCATAACCTTGACGATGGAAGTTGCTAGGTCTCGGATGCTGATTTCATCCTTCTCATCGACTAAGGAGATATCGTCAGCCTACTAGCATAACAGTGGAGCAGCAATGTACTTGCCAGAAAGGATGACCGGTTCGACGTCATCGTACTCTCGCAGCTGCCAGATGAAAAGTTTCGCAAGGTCACGAGAGTAGATGAACTGTCTCAAGGGTGAACCATCACCCATCACCTTGAATGGCGTACCGTTTTCTATTTGGTAGGTGAGCTAACGTCACTCTTTGTTCGGATATTCTTAGCATACTCTGCGCCAGGAAGCACTTGTGAATGAGTGCAGGCATAACATGCGCATGTTTCAGGTCGCTTCACAAACGCTTAGGTATATGTTTGCAAAGACGGACGGAGTGACTCACAAATTGTCATGGGGACCGAAGACATTTGTCGGAATTGCAGACGTGAAGTTGCATCCAAACTCTTCCTTGTAGGCACTGGGATTGATGAATGAGCCCAATGCATTGTCATATATTCTCGGACAACTGACTGATTTTGCACATCAACCATCCTCTTTGCGTGAGCATAGCCGAAGTTGCTAGAGTGTGGTGGACCGAGGTGGACTTTCTCTTCTGTGAGGGGGTACTCGACCTTATCGGGGAATACACATGTCGAAAGGCACGAGATGACTTTCTGTGTCTTTTGCAGATAGGCCGTGTGCAGGACGTTGTCGTTGATCAGCATATTGTCACGGAGGAAAGTCATCTGGAGAATTTGGCGCAGTTCAGACCAGGGACATGGATTTAGCGGAGGTGATATACCTTGCGTTCCCTGTTTGCGAAAAGACCCCCGACTTATCGATGTCGATCAGCACAGATTCCCAGTTTCGTGTGGTACGGCTCACCAAGAGCGGCGAGATGAATGACATGAGTTGGCTTATATTTCTCGAACAACTTCCGCGTTTCCTCTGGGTCTCTATTGGTGCGATGAACACGATTATTAAATCGCTGCGTCAATATGGACTTGAGTAAACAAATACCTTAGATCTGCATCCCGAGAGGAAGCGAAGATCCAAGTTTCGCCTGGCTTCTTCCCAAAGCGCGATCCTGCAGGTTCGTGTTCGATAACATACTCGATGGCTTTACCCACAAGCCCGGTTCCGCCTGTGACAAGTACCACGGCTGCCATTGTACTGATTCAAGCGGTTGATGAAGTATATGGCTGAGCTGAGAAGACCTTTATATTTACGCGAAACCGAAGCAGTCGGAGTCCGGACAACGACTTCACGACCGGATGTGTACATTCCCACAATTTGGCTCTCATACTCATACCGTCTTCATATTGCATGAAAAGTCTCAAGTATTGCTAGCCTTAGATATATCCTTCTCGCAGGCCCGCTACTAACCTTGCCCACTCGATCTGTCAGACAATCTGCTCGGTCATTATGGATGGTCAGAAGATAGCGAGGGAGGTCTATGATCTTGCCGACTCAAGAGACCCTATTGCTCCGCTCGTTAAAGAGGCTCTGGATGTCATAGAACAATGCCTAGATACCTACGGGTGCGTTACCTGCGCGTTTAGGACCATACGGTAGCTAACTTTTTTCCTCAGGCAGGATAAAGTTTCCCTAAGCTTTAATGGAGGGAAAGATTGTGCGTGGATCTGTCATCCCGAGGAGCTTGACTTTATCAGTTAAAAATACATTACCTATAGGCACTGTGCTGTTGCACTTGTATACCGCAGTACTCGCTCGACGCTGCTCAGATCCGGAGGGGCCCGAAGCCGTCACTGCAATCAACATCCCCGTCCCGTCCCCTTTCCCAGAGCTAGAGGCCTTCACGACGGAGGCTGCCACCGCATACCATCTCGATCTCTACACTTGTTTAGCCCCTTCGGATCTGCCACTTCCAGTAGAAAGTGTTACACCTGGAACCGCGACGCCGCCCACGAAACTCGGCGACGGATATGTAGGGAGCGCGGCTCTAGCGCGGCCAGTTGGGAAAGCGAGAGGAGGTGAGGGCATGCGGCGTGCGTTGGAGATATACAAGATGCGCTTCCCTGGAATCCAGGCTATACTCATTGGTACCCGTCGCTCCGATCCTCACGGAGGTAAGTTCTTTGCCAATCCGCTATAGGCTCAGTCATCTCACTAGTATATGCACTTCAGCAACTCTTTCCCACAAGAACATGACTGATCCAGGGTGGCCTAAATTTGAGCGCATTAACCCGATCATCAACTGGTCATACTCAGATGTTTGGACATTCCTGCGGAAACTCAAGGTTCCATATTGTTCTTTATACGATCAAGGGTTCGTCGCTCTTCAACCTAATTCTCGGCTCCAACTATCTCATGCTTAATTTCAGGTATACATCCCTTGGGTCGACGTACAACACCTTCCCAAATCCAGCTCTCCGCACTTCGGTGTCGAATCTTCCATCAGAGGCTCTCCACCCTTCTCTAACCTTGGTCGCCAGTAACCCAGAAGGGTTATGCATGGTCGATCCCTCTTTCTCGACTGGAGCCTTCTCTACATCCTCGCCCGAACCAGATCTAGGGACGTTCACTGTCATTGCTAGTGACCCAGACAAAACATGCCTAGCTGAGCCCAGGTTGGTGGCGTCGACATCATCTACATCTTCGGATCAGTCGTTCGGGCCTTTCCAGGTGATCGTGTCCGATCCAAATGCAATGTGTATAGCCGAGCCACGGTCTGTGCGTGGACTCAATGGCAACGGGAATGCGAGTTCGTCGCCTCGTTATCGACCTGCCCACGAGTTGCATGACGGGGGTCTTGAGCGAGCGGGGAGGGTTTCCGGTGCAACTGTTTCCTCCATTATTTAGCTATGGAGCATGGTGTTTATTCGACATTGGAACATTATGGCGGTTGAAGAAGAGAAGTGTTTTAAATATGTATATCATGATGCCTCGCGGATGCAACCATGACTGGCTGATCAGATCTCAGACTCCGCATTAATAACAAGATCGATTGAAGTATGATACGGGACATTGGGGACCCAACAGGAGTCTTCTTGGACTTGAACCTCATCTGATTATTATGACTGACGTGGTTTGGCGACCGGAAGATGACCCCAAGGTCAGACCTCCCTTGGAAAAAGGCGATGTCTACAGGCCCGATATCCTCGATGTGATTGATAACGCGATCGATGGGCTAAGCGGTGACCTCAGGAAACTCAGCCTCGACATCCATGGTGGGTTGAGACTTTGGCGTAGTCAAAACTCAGTGAATCACGGTTTGCCGCACTTTTCACAGACCATCCCGAGCTCAAGTACGAGGAAAAGTACGTACTGTACGCACGTAAGGGTCCGATCTTTCTAATACCTTTTCCCTTTAGATATGCACACGATGCCTACACTGCGTTCATGGAAGCACAAGGGTTCGTCGTGACGAAACACTATCATCTCCCTACCGCATGGGTCGCGACATACACGCACGGCCAAGGGGGCCGAGTCCTTGGAGTCAACTCCGAAATGGACGCCCTTCCAGGGATCGGTCACGCTTGTGGGCACAATCTTATTGGCATATCTGGCGTAGCAGTTGCATGTGCAGCCAAGGCTGCGATGGAGCTAATTGGGATCGACGGAAAAGTCATCCTCCTCGGAACACCTGGTAAGTTGATGACCATGTTCGCCTGTAGCACCAGGTCAACACTTACCGTTTGACCGCAGCCGAAGAAGGGGGGTTTGGAAAAGTTCGCCTCATGGAAAAGGGGGCATACGAGGAGATGGACATGTGTCTCATGTGGGCTGACCTCAACAACGCAAACGAGGTGACTCCACTAAAACTGAACCAAGGTGCCACCCAGCCCCTGGCCCCCGGCACTCGATAAGCTTGAGCAGTTCCCTTGCGCTCGTCCGCCTCGAAGTGGAGTACACCGGTCACACGTGTGTTTATCTTGCGTGCATCCAGCACATATATTTCGTTGCTCACGTAGCGACGCCAGTGCTCATGCTGCGCTCAGCCCCTGGGAAGGCCAGAACGCGTTGGATGCCGCAGTGCTAGCGTATAACAACATCGCACTTTTGCGTCAGCAACTCAAGCCAACGCACCGCGTCCACGGGATCTTCGAAGGGAAGGACTGGGCTCCGAACAGTGAGCACGTGCCAGTCTCTGCGATCTTTGCTGTGCTGACCCCTATCTAGTCATCCCCGACAATTCTAAGATGTAGTAAGTTGACATTGTGTAGACACCTACCACATCCATGCCCCTGAGCACACGACTACGTGCAGTTGGTATGTTCGCGCGCAGACCACCGCCGAAGCCGAGGACACGGTCAAGCGTGTGACGGCGTGCTTTGAGTGAGTAGACCTGACGTGTCGCCCATTTACCGGCTCCACTCCCTCTTCTTCCATCTGAATCCCACTTCCTGACCCTTGATACTCGCGACAGAGCTGCTGCTCTCGCATCCGGTTGCAAAGTCAAGATCGTGAGAGGATCCATTGGGAACGAGATTCGTCAGAACAAGGCTCTTGGTGAGCAGCTTTCTTGCCTATTCCTTTCCCTCTATCTCTATAGAGATCTGATCAATCACTGGCCTACCTGCGCACCGAACGCTTTAGGAGACGAGCTGGCTGACGTTGTTCGCAAACGATATGGTGCCATCGATTACGAGTGGGGGATTCACAGCGCGTCCACCGATTTCGTAAGTCATGCTTTCACTTTCGTCGTCCCACCTTGGTCTTCGCGTGCTGACTACTTCATTGCTGATAGGGAAACGTATCATATGGTCAGTTTTTGTTCTCTGCATGAGTGTGTTCCCTAATTCTACCCCCATGTATAGAACTCCCGGGTCTCCACCCAGGCTTTTGTGCGTCCTTCGTTCCCTGTCTGATACATCATTGGCTAACCTCACGCACAACCTCGTGATACTTCTCAAAATATAGCCATCCCTACCATCCCGGATGGCGGTAACCACACGGCCGCTTTCACGGCCGCGGCACGCACGGAGGTATCGCACGACGCGTGCCTCGTCGTGTCGAAGGCACTCGCTGCTGTAGGCACGCGTGTATTGACGGACGCGGCGTTTTTGGAGCAGGTCTGTTGTTCGGCTGGGCGCTGTGGGGACAAGGGGATACTGATCGATATTAACCAGGTCAAGCAGACGTTTGAGGAGGATAAGCGGACCAGGGGTATTTGAACTGCCATGTAAGACCTATTTGGAGGAAGCTCGTTAAATTCCGTGTCAGAGGTTTAAGCACCTTGTACAGTATGTTCGATACGGGTTACAGCCCTTTGATCAGTCCACGACCAACTGAGTCTGTTTTCCCGTAAGGTATCAGTGCCAGTACCGTGACAACGTTGTGACCCTCTGCCAGGCCGCTGAACAATGCGGGAGCAGCGAGGACATGGACGAGGTTGGGCCGGAACGCATGCAGGATCAAGCCGCTGGGCGGGTGAGATCTTGCTCGCGATTATCGCCATCTGTACATAGAGCATACATATCACTTGTAGATTCTAGGCTGGCGTATGACAAGCTAATTTTTCCATAACGGTGCGCCGCAGGTGAGAAAGGGGCGTGTGTGTGATTTTGAAAGACAATCAAGGTCCTATGCGTGCAGCGGACGGTGTGGTGATGGGCTAGTAGATCGCGAATTAGGTGGTTTTATCGCCGCGAGAAAATAAAGCTCACCCCGGGATGGGCGCTGCTTGTGTTAGGAGTGGCTTCAATGTCTGCAACAGTTGAGCGGCGTGTGCAAGCTTGAGCACATCCTGCGACGCAACCCCATATTACGACGATAACGACGATTCCGGCTATCACTGGAGGAGTTGATTTAATAACGGTAGTTAGAACACAAGCCGCATTGTTGGTTTAACGGACTAAGATTGTACCTATGCCTGCAATGGCTATCCGCGGTATGACTATCACAGTGCCATCGGAGTATGCATTCGACGAGGACGTCAATGATAGGAGGAATATAATTGTTGCGACTGTTAGATGGTACATGACAGTCACAAGGGTGGCCGTGGTATGGTTTCTATCGTAGATCTCTGCACTCACCTTGGCTTAAGTATAAAAGCATATAAAAGTTATAAGACCATCGGTTAAAGATGTGGGTCATGCGGTGACATCCCTCGGATACATTTCGGTTGATTTAGCGATGTTCCACCAGGTTGAAAGCTGTGCTCTACCTGTGAGCTCTACCCGGAGGGATGTACTGAGTCTGAGAGCGACATCAGGGGGAAGGGAGTATCTGGAAACAAGCCATAGATAGTACTGGCCATACCCGAGAGTCGTATTATGACGCATCGGCTTGAGCGCTTGCATCCAAGACTTGTTTCTGTTAGCGGCATGCACTGCAAGTCTGCAGCAGTCTTTTTAAAAGTGTCAACTTGAGGCAAAAAAAATCCTGGGCGATACGAGAAACACATCAATGCGTGACACCAAAACAGCACTAGTATTCCTCGTTTGGTGATCGGCGTGACGCCGAGCTCTTGACACTTGTTCGAACTCCGATTCCGACATCTCCCGAGTTGTGGCCTCACTATGGGGGTCATGCTGGATCATGATGTGGATGTGCCTCCCAGGAAGGCTGCGATGTGCGTATCTTTCTCAAAGCCACTCACCTTCGCGTGATTGCCTTATACTTCGGCGTCTACCAAAGACGCGTACCACGAGTCGTCTCTAGACGGGCGGGTCTGACGTGCCAAGCACTGCAGAGGCCAGCTTGGCGGAGAAGATGGCCCACGTACCAATTCCACGCTTCTCCCCGACCTCGTCCCGAGTGCAACAATTGTCTGAGCGTCTGCAGCGGGCAAAGCACAAGGCGTAACGCGATCTTGTTTCCGAGAATGATGCCTGCAAGTGTCTTTTCTGGTTCACGGTCGAAGATACATTCCCATTTGTCTCGTCGGATAACTTCGGCGTGTTTATGTCCCTCCTGAGGGTAAAATTTCGATCCTGGATCCAACTTAGCTCAACTTGATGACGATCCAACCACTCCGCTGGTCGAAAGGGAGGGTCCATTCGATACTAACCATGAAAATGCTGAGACAGCCGGTTTACGAGGAGGCGGACCCCGCCTCCGGTGTCTAACAAGAATTTGTGCTGAGCCCTTGTGATGAACAAAGCGGACTGTCGGGTGCTATCTGGTTTGGGTCTGAGTCAAACTCGCGACTTGTAAAGTCTTGTATCTCCTTACCGCCGGCTTCCTTGCCCCACTCACAAACCAACAGTTCCGAGACAACAGACAGCGAAGAACTAATTCAGGTTTTATAAAGACTGTCTAGGACGCTATGCCAGCTCCCGCCCATGAACATGTGCAACCATGGACATTCACCCAGTTTTATCCTCGCTCGGACGCATGTCGTTGACTGCGACTTGGCTGGAGTCGATGATATATGGTGAGTGCACTCGATAATTGTGCAGTTGATAGTGTCTGATGACCGTACGTTTAGGACTCAAGTAAGTCCTCAAGTCCCGACCAGGTAAACTCGACTGATTCCCTCTAGCTGTGTGCTATTTGGCGGCTGCATGTATGTCCTGTCTATTCGACGTAGGCGGACGCATCGGTCAGTACTTCGTCGCCTCCTCGAAACCTTGGGTTTGTCTGTATTCTCATCCCCTTTGCAGTATTTTATTTGCGTCATGTGTCTTCCATATCTTGATATCAACCGCCCATGCCATATTATCCTTCATCCAGCTCTTAAACGCCTTCCCGAACCCCTCTACTATGTCCGTTCCTCACGGCTTGGACTTATACTTTGCTACTCCGAGCGTAATCGTAATCACAAATCTGGCTTTGTATGTTTCCAACGTGAGCAAACAGTTTGACTAAGTACTTCTGCCCTGCGCTATACGAATCACGCCAGGTTTTTATGCAGGATCTGCTATTGGTTCGTGCCCTTTTCAAGTATCATCGACGATTGAACTAATCGGCATTCTCAGATTTGGAAATTGTATGTGGTTTTGGGTCGTTGCTGGGAAATAGCTCTGGTAGCGGTATGGCTCACAACTACTCCATCTGACTCTGTCGTTCATTGATTACATTTCAGCTGATTACCGAGGGCGCTCACCTCGGTTAGTTAGTATCAACTTGGCATCAGAGCCATTCCTGACTATTCCCAAAGCCTGCGCCATCACATCCGTGGTCCTCATCGCACAGCCCAATGCACACCTGTTCTCACCAAACGTCCAAGCATTCGGAAAAGCGAGCTGGTCACTTGACCTCTTTCTCAATACTTCCGTCACTAGCGGCATCGCCTACCGTTTGTGGCGAGCGGATCGGAACATTTCCACTATCGAGGGACACCACACGTACAAGGCGACCATGTTCGCTGTCATCGAATCTGGCGCACTGATCGCGACTTGCACGGTGGTTATGTTCGCGCTTGACATTGCCGGAAGTCCCGCGGGTTTGGCGGCCGTCAATGTAGCGGTTCAGGTGGCAGTGAGTGCTGGGGCTAACCTCTCCAGCACGTGTTTAGGCTCATTAGCACATAGACGACAACTCCCTTGCTCATCATCGTCCGTTTGGGCCTTGGACTCACTCACGGAGACTCACCTTCCCAAGAGCGTGTCACAAAAGGATCAAGCTCATCTCTTCACTGTGCTCGGCCCCCGACGCAGTTTCACGGCAGCACTACGGAGGATACTTGTACCTACCCCATGCATTCCATCTCCGGGTCATCTGTTGGGAAAAGTGCCATTGATCCTTTCTTCGAGTCAAGAGATAGCGTTATTTTAGATCCTGTGTAGCACTTAGCTTTCCGACGGGGCTCTCACCCTGCACCTTGGCTTCGTAAGTTGGATTTACCATAATCCTAACTCTGGAGTCAGATACGATTGTTCATATCACATAAATTGGATTCGAAAACTCTTTATGCTCTCGCCGTCCTGAAGCCTCCCAAGATCTGGTTCTGCACCACTGTCAGCAGAGCGTAGAGGGTCTCGATTCGCTGTGAAAAGAATAGTCATCACATTGTTTAGTCGACCTCATTCGCGCGATTAGCTCACCGGAACCTCGACGTTCCTCTCCTTCGCCATTCGCACTACCTCACCAAAGATTACCTCTACTTCAATGGGGAGCCCCTTCTGGGCATCAAGAAGCATGCTGGGAAGGAACTTGTGATCTGGGTCTTGGTGCAACTTTGCTGTGCTCGCGATCGTGCTCTCGGCGAGGGAAGACGGCAGGCCATCTTCGGAGTCAGGGAAACCCATTGCTCGTCCTTGAACATCCTTAGTGTATATACGTATATACAACATGAAAGCCAGATGCTGCACTCACCCACGGCAACGAGCTCTCGCAAAATGGCATGAAGTGTCGGGATAGTGTACTGTTGCACGTACTCAGCTGTGACGGGTGCTACATACGGCTCGTATGACTGTCCTGAGGATGGTGGCGGGCGGAATATGCCCGTAAGGGGAGACCCCGTGAGCGTTGAAAACGAGGAGAAAGCGATATTCCAGAAATTCTTGGCGAATTTCACGCGCTGGATTTCCGGTACGATGGTGAGGGTGGTTCCTCCACGATCTAGCATTGTGCCGAAATCTTCGAGCACAGCCGTCTCCTCTGCAGAGTTGGTCGTGGTGAGGTGGTCGCCATGTCTGTACATGCCAAGGGACACTCTATCCTACGCAGAGAAGCAACGTCATCAGGAGGAGGGCAACAGAGAAGTATTGTTGTGTCAAAGACGTACAAAGTGGTTGTGGATTACCACATTCTTCTCGACGAGATTCGTGCCGATCCAGACGATCGTACTGATGATCTTTGGCTCATTCTTCTGCAGAGCCTTTAGGGCATCATACAGGTCTCTTTCCACACCAAGGCCATTCTGCAGCAAGACGTACGTCGGCTGAGGGTGGGCATCGGCATATGGAGATTCCAACAGTGGGGCTAGAATGGTTGGCGTGCGTGCCAACTCGGGGACTGCTTTCGTGGTGAGGACAACGTAAGAATAAGGTCGATCAGCGGCCTCAATGACTGATTTTACGACTGAGAACGGGGTGGATCAGCGACAATGCAGGATTTGTTGAGACGATTGGTGAAGAAAACAATAGTCGCCAAGGTTTATGCCACTCACCTCGATCTGGTCGGAAAGATGGTATATCTCCGTATTTCACACTCTTGATATGCATCCCATTCGCTGCAACAAACCGACAGAGTTCATCCCGCAAGTCGAGTTTGTAGCTGCATCTCGCTCACCGTTAACAGCTTCATAATTGCTCCGCGCGACGGCAGTGACACGAGCTAGACCGCTCTTCTTCAGGACGTGCGAGTCTGGGAGATCAGATGCCGTTATCGTGCCCAGCAGGAAGTCATACGAGTATACATCAGTAATGGTAAACAAAGACCATCAGGATCAGCCCCAAACAGCTCACGCACAGATGGTGCCTACAGCGCCAAAGCCGACAAGTAAGACATCTTTCAATGGGGCTGCCATCGTTGGATCACCGTGCCAAAAAAGAAAGGCTTTGTTAGGTAAGGCTCCAAGAACTTGAACGTGCAAATCAAAAAGTCAGCCTCGCCTTTTTACAGGTGATTCGACACTTCGGATGGGACCACCTGAGCCCGCCTGCAAAGTGTCTGCAACTGCCATGGGACGCAAGAACCACCGAAGCCGATCAAGTGCCTTTCCGGCCAATCCCGAGTTAGCTTTCCTGTAATTTCTTGTTCCCGGCCAAGGCGCAACCTCTATCTCTTGTCCTCGCCATCCGACTGCCTAAGTCGTCTCTCGGTCGGAAGCAATCCCCGCAGCGTGGTCGTATTAAATGGCTTCCGTTCAAGACGTCGTTCGAACTCGCGGCCAGTGTGCACGTCATTATCCTACCATTCCTTCGTGATGTCGTAAGTCGCGATCGAAGTTAGTATCGTTATTTTGAGAAAGGACAGCGCTTGGGTTTGCGATGAACACGATAGCGTCCTCTTTAAGAACATAGGGCTGGGATCGGGAAACTTGTACACGATATTACCACATGGCGGTACCAATATGACCCCTCTACTCAACCTCTACTCGCGTACAAATAGCAGAGTCCCATCCCTCAGCCCAGATACCTCCCCCCCACGATGATTGGTTCGGTTGGTACGTCTGCCATTCTGGCTATCACCTTTGGAGCTGTTGTCGCCAGTGCTCTGGTAAGGAAGTACTACAGAAGTACGGCCACCCTGCGATTACCTCCCGGCCCTCCGCGTCTCCCTATCGTGGGCAATGCCCTTGACATCAAGCCAGACGAGCCGTGGATCACCTATACGCAATGGGGGGAAATCTATGGTGCGTGGTGCATGAACCGCCCAGCTCACTCGCCTTATTGCTTGTAGGCGATCTCATGTACACTCGTATCCTCAATCTCGACATTATCATTATCAATTCCGAGGATATGGCCAAATCGTTGCTGGAGAAGCGTTCAAACAATTATTCGGACAGGCCGCTGGTATCCATCAATGAACTGTGACATTCCTCTCGCTTACTCGCTCGCTGGGTGCTTATCGCTCCGTAGATTTGGCTTGTCGGCAATTTCTGCGCTTCTTGAGTATGGGGATACGTGGAGGCTGCACCGCAAGATCCTCCATCAAGCATTCAGGCCGATTAAAGTTGCTACTTACTTACCCACTCAACTGCAAAAAGCACGAGAACTTTTGATCAACCTGCATAACTCGCCTACCGATTTCCAAGCCCACTTCCAACTGTAAGTAATGGCAGCCCCGATTCACCACCGCTAATGCAAGAACTACGACTTAGATTCTCAGCATCTATCATCATGTCTGTTATGTATGGTTACACGACTGCCCCGCGCGAAGACCCCGTCGTAAAAGTCGTGAAAAGGGCTGCGGATGCCCTCACCAGAGCAGTGCCCCCTGAAAGTGCTGCTCTTCTCATGTCATACCCAGCGCGTGGGTACTCCCGATCAATACGGGGTGCGGTCTCGCTCTGATACATGCCTATCATTCTACAGTCAAGCTCATCCCGGCTTGGTTTCCGGGGGCATCATTTAAACGTGAAGCTCTGCTTTGTCGGAAATATGTAGCCGAGATGGTCGAAGTTCCATTTAAGTATGTGCTGGACAAAATGGTTAGTTCTCTGCGCCTTGCCGATCATGAATTCTGACTGTAAGTACTCCTAGGCTATGGATGGTGCTGTGCCATGCGTAGTTTCCGACGCTTTGAGCGCGGGGGATGCGATCGATGCCAACCACCTCGAAGCTATCAAGTGCACCTCTGCCACTGCGTTTGTAGGTGAGCTTTCGAGTACTCTCACAGGAGTCGTCCAGGTTTATTGATGTTAATTGTCGACGTCAAGCCGGCGCAGAGACGGTGAGTTCTGATGGCATGGTATCATTGTTATTTTCATGCCCTTTAAGGTCACATCGGCGCTGGCCAACTTTGTTCTCTCCATGATCTTATACCCTCATGCCCAGCGGCGAGCTCAGGCTGAAATTGATGACGTAGTGGGGACAAATAGGCTCCCCGGACCCGATGACAGGAACTCGCTACCTTACGTGGAAGCTGTTATGCGGGAGACATTAAGGTGGCATCCTGTTTTACCTTTAGGTAGGCAGGAACGGATTATGGTTGCACCAGTTTTTACTGACGGTGGTCAGGTGTTGCTCATGCTGCTACAAACGACGATATATTCGAGGGATACACCATACCCAAAGGTCGGTATCTCGTCATCTAAAGTTGATCCTTAAGTCTAACGGCTTATACCGTAGGTACAACCGTAGTTGTGAATTCTTGGTGTGTAAGCTGGGGTTCCCTCACTTGATCATACCACTAACTACACGATCGAATATTGCATCCCAGGGCGATATCACGCGATGAGGCCAGGTTTCCAAATGCCTCAGAATTTAAACCCGAGCGTTGGCTTGCTGCAGACGGAACTCTCATTGACGATACACCCGACTTTTGTTTCGGCTTCGGACGCAGATTTTGCCCCGGGAAACCCCTAACAGAGGCAACTATGAGGTCCGGCATTGCCTCTATGTTGGCGATATTCGACTTCTCGAAATCGGAGGATTTTGAGCCAAAGTGGACATTTGCGGCCACGAGGTGGGCCTGTACGTGACTTGCTCGTGCGCATGTCTGTTGATGCCATTATATGGAAATTTTACAGCCATCCTATTCCCTTCCCGTGTCAAATCACACCCCGTTCTCCGAGCTTGAGCTCAGAAAAACTGACCCAGCTCATTCGAATTAGTGCGTAACTGCGAGGATAAGGAGTATAGAATGGAAGCTACCTACTACCTAACAGTATTGAGCTTCTGTTCTTATGATGACGAAACGACAAGCGAAATCAGTATGTATTGATCTTTTGTTCCACGGATTGTTTGGATATCGGTTATTAGTACGTCACTCAGTACGTTAATGTTTCGAGACTTTCAACGTCAACCGATTAACCCGCCAGGCCCGAACTTGGACAAAAAGCCTTTTCCCGTTCACCACGAAAATCGTCCAACGTTAATGTCATCTGAAATCGGTCGGGACGATAAGGAAGCTGCTTGGTACCTTCAACTTCCGATTCTTCGGGTTTTAGGACGGCATTGGACGGGCTTTGCTATCCATCTGCGCTCACAAAATCATCGGATACATGTGCAACTCAAGTTAACTATCGTCCATGATAGGTCACCGCTTCAGTGGTGTTACTCGCCTGCGGCCTTGAATGTTTTCCGGATCATGATCTAGTCGCGCGTTCCTGCTGGACGCCACTATCAATGCCCCATCGAGTGGTAGGGCCACTTAAGTTTACGAGGAACAATAGTGATGTCCCCCAAAGGACACGGCTTGTACGTCCTACTTATTCTCAACTTATTCCGTGTATGTTTGTCTCACGTGATATGATGGTACCAATAGTGCGTGTCTCCTGATACAAAAAGCTGCGATCCTTCTCTTACTTTACACAACTTATTTCCGCCCCGTGATGTCTAGTGTCGCTGAGACTTCCGCCATCGCTCTATTTTGTGTCTTTGGATTCACCATCTCCAGTCTGGTGGTGAAGCGTTATAGAAGTCCAGTCACCCTGCCCTTGCCCCCTGGCCCTCCTCCTCTGCCTGTTTTGGGCAATGCCCTTGATATCAAGGGGGACGAACCGTGGATCAGTTACACAGAATGGGGAGCAACCTATGGTAGGTCACTCCTGGAATTTTACCTTCACCATCTCGACTCACAGTATCAAGGTGATCTCATCTACTCTCCTGTTCTGAATCTGGACATCATTGTCATAAACTCCGAGGATGTGGCCAAATCTTTGCTAGAAAAGCGTTCGCACAACTTTTCTGACCGGCCACTGGGGTCCGTCAATAAACTGTGGTAGCCTTTGTCCTGTTCGATGGCTGGGCACTTATGACTTAGCAGAGTTGGTTTGTCGTTTGTCTCAGCACTTCTGGGATATGGAGATACGTGGAGGATGCACCGAAGGATCCTTCACCAAGCGTTTAGGCCAGCCGCATCCGTTACTTACCTGCCTACTCAACTGCGAAAGGCCCGCGAACTCTTGATCAACTTACACGATTCCCCCGAGGATTATGAAGCACATCTGCAGCTGTAAGTAGCTTTCGACACTGTTGCTCATTGCTAATTCAAGTGCTGCATTCTAGATTCACTGCCTCCACTATCATGTCCATTGTATACGGTTATACGACCGCACCCCGCAATGATCATCTTGTCAACGTCGTCGAAAGGGCCGCGGCTGTCGCAACCAAAGTAGTGTCCCCTGCACGTGCTGCCGTACTCGCTTCATTCCCAGCTCGTGAGTTGGGTCGATCGTTCCACGCTAATATAACTTGAATTTGGATTCTGTATACAGTCAAGAGCATTCCAAGTTGGTTCCCGGGGGTATCGTTCCAGCGGGAGGTTGTTGAATGCCGTAAGTATGCTACTGAGATGGTGGAAGCTCCTTTCAAGTATGTGCAGGACAAGATGGTTAGTTCTCCACGTCTATCAAGCCCCAGGTCCTAACGTTACTTGTAGGCTTCTGGCGCCACAATTAGATCCATGGTCTCCGATGCGGTAAAGAAAGATGGGGGAGTGGTCGATCCCGTTCGCCGTGAGGCCATCAAAGGCGCTTCTGCAACTGCATTCTTAGGTCGGTCAATAACTTTCCTCCCCATAAACACAAATACGAACGGACTAACGACAAATTATGTAGCCGGTGCAGAGACGGCGAGTTCCAGTGCATGCACATCACTCCTATTTGTTAACGCCCCTGCAGACTACTTCAGCGTTGCGT
Source organism: Leucogyrophana mollusca (assembly GCA_021014945.1). NCBI lineage: Eukaryota > Fungi > Basidiomycota > Agaricomycetes > Boletales > Leucogyrophana > Leucogyrophana mollusca. The sequence goes on along the minus strand of MU266597.1, from coordinate 2,165 downwards.
AACTTCGTTCTCGCTATGGTATTGAACCCACAAATACAGCAGCGAGCTCAAGAAGAGATCGATGCAATTGTGGGCACGGACAGGCTCCCCACGTTCGGTGACAGAGACTCACTACCTTTCGTGGAAGCTATCATCCGCGAGACACTAAGATGGCATCCCGTTTTACCATTAGGTATGTGATAACTGGCAGTGATCGCGTCCGTTAGTATTGATTGCAGTCAGGCCTCGCCCACGCTACCACAAGCAGCGACGTATTTGGGGGATACGCTATTCCCAAAGGTTAGTTTCGAACTTTCTGTTGTGCATATGGTTTTGTATCCATTGACCTCGACGCTCGGGTTGCAGGTGCCACTATAATCGCGAATGCTTGGTACGTAACTGCAGTCTGCACACTGAGTACCGCATTTCACGAGTTCTCCCAGGGCAATGTCGCGTAATGAAGCCAAGTACCCAAATGCTTCTGATTTCAAGCCCGAACGTTGGCTCAAGGTGGATGGAAGTCTTGTCGACGAAAGACCCGATTTTGTGTTCGGGTTTGGACGCAGATTTTGTGTGGGAAGACACCTAGCGGAGGCGTCACTGTGGTCAGCCATTGCGTCTATGCTGTCCATCTTCAACTTCATTAAGTCGGAGGAATTCGAACCAAAGTGGACCTTTGGGGCTACAAGGTGTGTCCCCGTCCAGTTTCCAAATGTTCCCCAGGGGATTGTTGTTAAGACGTCTGTCATTTACAGCCATCCCATCTCATTTCCGTGTCGCATTGTACCCCGTTCTCCATGTATGACCTTGGAGACCCTGACCCAGATGATTCAGGCTGAGACCGTGGTATAACAAGGACAAAAGTTTGGAACGAGGTACATGTATACTATGGCTTGACATCTCTACCCGTTTGTTACTCAGATCAGTAAGGTCTCTCATCTCCAAGACTACCGTTTTGGGAATGACTTGATAAGGCGCTGCCGTGCGACGTCAGTGACCGCTTGAGGATGCGTGCAGGAAGATCGATGGGTAAAGCCCGAAGGTGTGCCAAGCTCGAACCTACCATGAGAGTGTATCCGTGGGGAACTTCGAGGGTGGGTGCAACAGCTTTACCTGAGATTTCCTACCATTTCACAGGCATACTCGTATACGCTCGTCGGTAGACGAGTGCTGGACAAATAGAGGAAAACAAATGGGGTACTTGAATTACATCTCCATATTTCACACTCTTGATATGTACCCTATGCTCTGCCACAAACTGCCAGAGTTCATCCCGCACGTTGAGTTTGTGGTTGCCTCTCGCTCACCATTAACAGCTTCATAATTGCTCCGCGCGACGGCAGTGACACAAGCTAGACGGTGGGGGCTGCCATCGTCGAATCAGCGCGCCAAAAAAAAGGCTGTGTTAAGTGAGGCTCCAAGGACCTGAACGTGCAAATCAACCCAAAGTCAGCCTCGCCTTTTTACAGGCGACTGGATGTTTCGGATGGGAGTGCCTGAGCCCGCCTGCAACTGTCATGGAACGCAATAAATGATCCAACCTGATCAAGTGCCTTTCCGGTCAATCCCGAGGCGGCTTTACTCAGTCTACTAACTTACATTTTCTTGTTCTCCACCAAGCGCAACCTCTATCTCTGGCCTTTGCTATCTGACTGCCCAAGTCGTCTCCCGGTCAAAGGCAATCCCCGCAACATGGTCGTATTAAGTAGCTTTCGTTCAAGACGTTGCTCGAGCCCGCGGCCGCAGTGCATACATTTCTCTCCAACCATTCCTTCATGATGTCATCGGTCACAATCTAAGTCTGTATCGTTATCATTCCGGCTTGGTTTCCGGGGGCATCTTTTAAACGTGAAGCTCTGCTTTGCCGGAAGTATGTAGCCGAGATGGTCGAAGTTCCATTTACTGCAAAACAAAATAGCCAGTTCTCTGCGCCTTGCCGATCATGAATGCTGAGTGTAAATGCTCCTAGGCTACGGACGGTGCTGTGCCATGCGTAGTTTCCGACGCTTTGAGCGCGGGGGATGCGATCGATGCCAACCACCTCGAAGCTATCAAGTGCACCTCTGCCACTGCGTTTGTAGGTGAGCTTTCGAGTACTCTCACAGGAGTCGTCCAGGTTTATTGATGTTAATTGTCGACGTCAAGCCGGCGCAGAGACGGTGAGTTCTGATGGCATGGTATCATTG